>SJYC01079325.1:0-33250 GCA_006408675.1 Madoqua kirkii | reverse complement strand
GCCCTTCAAGAAATCTGTGTCTTTAAGACTCTGATGATGAGCAGGTTTGGGAAGGATTGGACTAGCTACCCCTCGGGGGTCTCTGTTGTTCCCTGGCTTGGCTGCTCACAGAAAGGAAGGGTCTAATTAGTGTAAAACATGGCTAGGAATGAAAGGCAACTGAACCACAAAGGATGAAATTCAGCAGGAAGCCATGAACTCAGAGAAATGACTTGAATTCTAGCCCTGGGAAGGGCATGGCCAATCCGAGCCCTCCGATGGTGGAGCCCTCCTTGGCCTGCTCACAACTGCCGGCAAAAGACCAGTTTTCATGATAAAATAAGCCCCAAAGTAGGCTTATATCTGTCTTCTAAGTTCTCTGCTAGATCTGGGTGGAGCTGATGTGGGTAACTCTCCTTAGCAAGTCAGCAAGATCAACCATGACCGGACTCATCGAGAGACCAGACATCTCCAGATTGGCTCATTTCTGACATTCTGCTTCAGGATCCCTTATTCGCTTGCCTTGTCCTTTCAGCCAAATCTTTTGTCCAATGATGAGGCAGTGCAAGGATAACAGCACATAGATTCCCTGAGGTTAGGCAGGTAAACAGGTAGGCCCAGGCCAGGCCCTGAGATGACCTCACCCCCTCTGGGTCACAGTCTCTTGATAAGTAAGCAACAGCTGCGGGTGGTATCCCCATCTCAGAGGATTCTCCAGACTCTGCTTCCTGAACTCAACTATAAACCCTCCCCACTCTGCACTGTTTTCCCTGGATCTCCTTCCTGAATTCTCCTTGCCTAGATCCTCTGGTTTGATGAGGACTCTCTGAAAGGTTCTCCCAGGAGTGAATTCTGCTTTCCCTTTGAGCCTCTCCCCTCTCCTCATATCCTGCGTCCGTCTGTGAGATTCCCGGAGCCCCAGCACCACTGGCTTCCAGGACATAGCTCTCCCGCCTGTGTCCTGCTCCTGTGGTTCCTCCTTGTCTGGAGCAGAGGACAAGGATTGGGTTCCAAAGCCTGAGGGGAAACGGGGTGTTTCTGTCCCAGGCAGCATAGGCCCTGAGGTCCAAGAGGAATAACAACAACAACAACAACAGTGAGAAACAGGCAAGGAAGGAACTGAGCCAGACTGCCTCCCTGGGCCAGCAGGCCTGAGTGCTTTAGGCTAACTTAAATGGCCAGGCACAAGAAGAGTGGGTGGTTCTCAGCCCTGCTTGCCCCTTAGAATCACTCGGAGAGCTTCTAAAGGAAAACACCAATATCTAGAGCCTATCACAGAGCAATGACAGAATCTCTGGGGATAGTCCTGACACGTGTGCGCTCACACGTGTGTGTGTGTGTGCTTTAAACCTTCCCAGAAGGGTTTGATGTGTAGCCAGGGTTAAAAATTCCTGAGGTGATGACAGATTCAGATCCTTTGCCTAGTCTTCAGTGTTCTCTCCTCTGTCTTTCCCAGCAGTGCATGGACAGGTCCTTCCAGAAGCAGCTTGATGGGATAGAGAGAGAGCCAGGGCTTTTGAGAGAAGCATGAACTCAGATCTTGTGCAGATCATCAGCTAGTTGTGATCTTTGGCAGGTCTTAACATTTCTAAAGTTGGTTTAGAGGCAGAGGAACCAGAGATCAAATTGCTAACATCCGTTGGATCATTGAAAAAGCAAGAGAATGCCAAAAAAACTTCTGCTTTATTGACAATGCCAAAGCCTTTGACTGTGTGGATCAAAACAAACTGTGGAAAATTCTGAAAGAGATGGGAACACCAGACCATATTACCTGGAGAAATCTGTATGCCTTTCAAGAAGCAACAGTTAGAACGAGACATGGAACAATGGACTGGTTCCAAACTGGGAAAGGAGTACATCAAGGCTGTATATTGTCACCCTGCTTGTTTAACTTATATGTAGAGTACATCATGCCAAATGCCAGGCTGGATGAAGCACAAGCTAGAATCAAGATTGCCAGGAGAAATATCAATAACCTCAGATGTGCAGATGACACCACCTTTATGGCAGAAAGTGAAGAGGAACTAAGTAACCTCTTGGTGAAAGTGAAAGAGGAGAGTGAAAAAGCTGGCTTAAAACTCAACATTCAAAAAACTAAGATCATGGCATCTGGTCCCATCATTTCATGGTAAATAGATGGGGAAACAATGGAAACAGTGAGAGACTTTATTATTATTTTTTTTTTTGGCTCCAAAATCACTGCAGATGGTGACTGCAGCCATGAAATTAAAAGATGCTTGCTCCTTGGAAGAAGAGCTATGACCAACCTAGATAGCATATTAAAAGGCAGAGACATTAATTTGCTGACAAAGGTGCATTTAGTCAAAGCTATGGTTTTTCCAGTAGTCATGTGAGAGTTGGACCATAAAGAAAGCTGAGCACCAAAAAATTGATGCTTTTGAACTGTAGTGCTGGAGAAGACTCTTGAGAGTCCCTTGGACTGCAAGATCAAACCAGTCAATCCCAAAGGAAATCAGTCCTGACTGATGCTGAAGCTGAAGCTCCAATACTTTGGCCACCTGATGTGAAGAACTGACTCATTGGAAAAGACCTTGATGCTGGGAATGACTGAAGACAGGATGAGAAGGGGACGACAGAGGATGAGATGGTTGGATGGCATCATTGACTCAATAGACATGAGTTTAAGCAAGCTCTGGGGGTTGGTGATGGACAGGGAAGCCAGGTGTACTGCAGTCCATGGAGTCGCAAGGAATTGGTCATGACTGAGTGACTGAACTGAACTCAACATTTCTAAGGGTTCCCAGGAGGTGCTCAAGGTAAAGAATCCACCTGCCAATCCAGGAGATGCAGGAGACGTGGGTTCAATCCCTGGGTCAGGAAGATTCCCTGGAGGAGGGTATGGCAACCCACTCCGGTATTCTTGCCTGGGGAATCCCCAAGGACAGAGAAGCCTGGCAGGCTGCAGTCCATAGCATCACAAAGAGACATGACTAAGCGACTAAGCACAGCCCGTGGAAGGTAGAGGTACCTTTAATGTGTTATAGAAGATATTCAGAATTACACTACCCTTTTCCCAAACCCAAATCAACTCTGAGCCTTCAACAATGCTTCTAGTTTCTATCAATACTTTAATTCAAACAATCCAGATATAGAGAACTGTCACATAAAACCATAGTCTCTTTCTGGAATCACTTTTTCAATTTCCTCATCAAAGGCATTCTTATGGGCAGCAAACTCATACTGATAGCTTTTGGATGGCTTGAATTCCTTCTGTCACTTTTGCTTACTAACACATTGACCAATAGGGATCAGCTTGAAAAAGCAGTATAGGGGGAACTTCTAATGTAAAAACCCCAAGTAAAGGCGTCAAAACACAATCTCTGGTGAGAGGTCAGCTTTTGATGTTGTTCAGGCTTACAGTACTGAATCTGAGATGATATAACTAGCACATTTGCCAAAGACAGCAATCAGTCATATCATGTGCCAACTCTGATCTATCCATAACAGCTTTCTAGAGCACTCTGCTAAAAGAAGTCCAGAAGCCCAGTCTGGGCTGAGTGAGAAAGAATTCAGTGATTGATTGGTGATGTCTGCCATGGGCCAGACAGCATAGTAGTTACCAGCATGAGTATTGTAGTCAGACAGAGTTCGAGTTCTGTCTCTGCCACTTATTTGCAGGGTGACCTTGGGCAAGTTACCTGATCACTTTCAGGCTTGTTTCTCGTGAATAAAATGCAGCTAGATTATGGTACCAGCTTCACAGGATTATTTGAGGCTTGGTTGAGTAATTCATGTCAAATGCTTAACAACGTATCTGGCACAGATTACTAAATAAATATTAGCTGTTAGTAGCCTAAACATTACAGGCACAGGATGGGGTTAAGCAACTTGTGTTTGGTATATCTGCCTTTCCGGGTTCAGGCTTATATGAGTGCTCCTAAGACACCTTTTAAAGGGATTTGCAGAAGTTGTTGGAACTTCTTTGTTCTTAGGATACTAGCAAGAGGATTTCAGTTGATGTTGGTATAGATATGATAGGTACATTTTTTTCCTCCCTAAGTATTTAGTGGGGGCTTCCCTGGTGGCTCAGATGGTAAAGAATCTGTTCACAATGCAGGAGACCTGAGTTGGATCATGGGTCAGGAAGATCCCCTGGAGAAAGGAATGCCTACCAACTCCAGTATTCTTGCCTGGGAAACCCCATGGACAGAGGAGCCTGTCAAGCTGCTGTCCATAGGGTCGCAAAGAGCCAGACAACGACTGGGCAACTAACGCTTTGGGATTATCTAGTAGCACAGACCCTTACTGTAGGTATATACAAATCTGATCTGACCTTCTAATTGGATTCTAATTGTTTGTAAGACAAAACAAAATATCACCATAGCTTAAGAAGACTTACACCTGCCTGATTTTCCTGCTTCTCTCCGGTACATCTCCTGAGCTCCAGCTGTACTGAGCCACTAGAATAGGGTCGCAAAGAGCCAGACAATGACTGGGCAACTAACGCTTTGGGATTATCTAGTAGCACAGACCCTTACTGTAGGTATATACAAATCTGATCTGACCTTCTAATTGGATTCTAATTGTTTGTAAGACAAAACAAAATATCACCATAGCTTAAGAAGACTTACACCTGCCTGATTTTCCTGCTTCTCTCCGGTACATCTCCTGAGCTCCAGCTGTACTGAGCCACTAGTTTCCAAAATCTGTGGTATTAGATGATCACAGCTGTGATTTTCAGCAGTGCCTACTCCAACTTCAGAGGAAGGCTGTAATATTTTACTATTAATCAGCATTCTCTGACAGCCAACTTATACTGACCGCGAAAGTCTCCTTTTGCTTATTTCTTTTGGTTAGTTTTATTTTAGTAAAGAGAATCCCTTATTCAGAGAAGATGTACTATGTCACAGAAATCAAGCAAGTGTTATTTATTTATTGACAGTGACTTCTTGAATTTTTAATTCACTTATTTTTGGCTGCGTGGGTCTTGGCGGCAGCATGCAGACTCTTCACTGCTGCGTGTGGGATCTTTCCTTGCAGCACGAAGGCTCTTCATTGTGGCACATGGGCTCCAGGGTGCGCATGCTCAGTAGCTGTGCTGTGCTGGCTTAGCTGCCCCACTGCATGTGGGATCTTAATTCCCTGACCAGGGATCGAATTCACATTCCCTGTATTGGAGGTGGATTCTTAAGTACTGGACCACCAAGGAAGTCCCTGACACTGACTTCTTGAGGCCTAAATGCTCTTCCAGCCTTTTTCCCAAGCCAGGTTGACTGTTGCAGGAATGCCTGGCTCAGAGCAGCACTTCTCAAGAGCACCGACTCTCACTCCGGCTGGGCTTTGGGTCACCAAATCCATGTTTGCAGTGAACCTGGGATGCCTGACATTAAGATGCATCCTCATGTCTGGTTTTCTCTAAGGCATCATCAGGTCGATCCCCCAGGAGCCTGCAGGTCTGCACACGATGCTGGCCTGGTAGTGGCTTTCGAGGAAGGCTGAATAAGCTTGAGAAGTAGGGGTGTCATTCATGTTACTGCAGTTAGAATGGCTCTGGGGGCTGCTAACCAGAAGGGGAAAAGTGCCAAATTTCATATCTCCACTGAGTTAGAATTTACTCATTCAGCTGCCCTGTTCTCTGATAATCTCCTTGTGGAATTTAAACTCCATGGAACAAGATCTGTGCTATTGCACTGTAGCTCCAGAGGGGTTCTGCAGTGTCACCAGAGAAAGGAAGAGAGATTATGGCCCAGACGAGAAGGAGCACATGGGGCGGGGGCGGGGGACAGCTCCTAGGACAGAACAATCCAGGTCCAGCTAAATAAAAGTCTCCAAGAGTCTTAAACTGCCCGATGGTCAGCTGAGAACAAAAGTAGCAAAACAAAACTGGGTTAAACTTCAAGGTTAACCAGGTGAAAAGAAAGCACATACATAAGACAATCTTTTAAGTCAACTGGCAAGTTTTACAGGAACGAGGTAGTGGTTGGGAAACGTTATACCAAGGCCACGGGTGGGGCTAAAGTCAGGCACCCTGGTGGGTTACTGGGGAGGCCACTTCTCTGGCCTGCTGGGAGACCAAGAGCTGAAGGGCGGTGGCAGCTGTGCAATTGGCTTCACAATCCAAATTGTTTTCTAAAATATCCCCCTGTTTCCTTCCAACTTCGTGTGAAATTACACCTAGGTATGGCAACAAACACCAGGATTGCAGTACTAGAGCAAACCTCAGAGGTCCTAACTGTGACTTTCTCTACTTTTGGACAGCGTAAGCTAGAGAAGCTGAGAGAGTTAACCAAGGCCATGTATCTGTGAGCAGCAGATTCATAGGAGCCCAGCCCAACCACGCCTGAACCCCAGGCCTGGTTCAGTGCTTTTACTAGTACCCAGTCTGATTCCTGATGTCTGGCCTCTGGGAGTTCTTATTTTCCAACAGCACCGTGTTTTATGTGTGCTTTTGTTATACATTGTATTTATAGCTAATAGCAGCAGTATTAGAAACTCTTCTGGTGGTAAGAACTGCCTCACTCGATTTTATTTTGCAGGTATTTTACTATTAATCAGCATTCTCTGACAGCCAACTTATACTGACCGCGAAAGTCTCCTTTTGCTTATTTCTTTTGGTTAGTTTTATTTTAGTAAAGAGAATCCCTTATTCAGAGAAGATGTACTATGTCACAGAAATCAAGCAAGTGTTATTTATTTATTGACAGTGACTTCTTGAATTTTTAATTCACTTATTTTTGGCTGCGTGGGTCTTGGCGGCAGCATGCAGACTCTTCACTGCTGCGTGTGGGATCTTTCCTTGCAGCACGAAGGCTCTTCATTGTGGCACATGGGCTCCAGGGTGCGCATGCTCAGTAGCTGTGCTGTGCTGGCTTAGCTGCCCCACTGCATGTGGGATCTTAATTCCCTGACCAGGGATCGAATTCACATTCCCTGTATTGGAGGTGGATTCTTAAGTACTGGACCACCAAGGAAGTCCCTGACACTGACTTCTTGAGGCCTAAATGCTCTTCCAGCCTTTTTCCCAAGCCAGGTTGACTGTTGCAGGAATGCCTGGCTCAGAGCAGCACTTCTCAAGAGCACCGACTCTCACTCCGGCTGGGCTTTGGGTCACCAAATCCATGTTTGCAGTGAACCTGGGATGCCTGACATTAAGATGCATCCTCATGTCTGGTTTTCTCTAAGGCATCATCAGGTCGATCCCCCAGGAGCCTGCAGGTCTGCACACGATGCTGGCCTGGTAGTGGCTTTCGAGGAAGGCTGAATAAGCTTGAGAAGTAGGGTGTCATTCATGTTACTGCAGTTAGAATGGCTCTGGGGGCTGCTAACCAGAAGGGGAAAAGTGCCAAATTTCATATCTCCACTGAGTTAGAATTTACTCATTCAGCTGCCCTGTTCTCTGATAATCTCCTTGTGGAATTTAAACTCCATGGAACAAGATCTGTGCTATTGCACTGTAGCTCCAGAGGGGTTCTGCAGTGTCACCAGAGAAAGGAAGAGAGATTATGGCCCAGACGAGAAGGAGCACATGGGGCGGGGGCGGGGGACAGCTCCTAGGACAGAACAATCCAGGTCCAGCTAAATAAAAGTCTCCAAGAGTCTTAAACTGCCCGATGGTCAGCTGAGAACAAAAGTAGCAAAACAAAACTGGGTTAAACTTCAAGGTTAACCAGGTGAAAAGAAAGCACATACATAAGACAATCTTTTAAGTCAACTGGCAAGTTTTACAGGAACGAGGTAGTGGTTGGGAAACGTTATACCAAGGCCACGGGTGGGGCTAAAGTCAGGCACCCTGGTGGGTTACTGGGGAGGCCACTTCTCTGGCCTGCTGGGAGACCAAGAGCTGAAGGGCGGTGGCAGCTGTGCAATTGGCTTCACAATCCAAATTGTTTTCTAAAATATCCCCCTGTTTCCTTCCAACTTCGTGTGAAATTACACCTAGGTATGGCAACAAACACCAGGATTGCAGTACTAGAGCAAACCTCAGAGGTCCTAACTGTGACTTTCTCTACTTTTGGACAGCGTAAGCTAGAGAAGCTGAGAGAGTTAACCAAGGCCATGTATCTGTGAGCAGCAGATTCATAGGAGCCCAGCCCAACCACGCCTGAACCCCAGGCCTGGTTCAGTGCTTTTACTAGTACCCAGTCTGATTCCTGATGTCTGGCCTCTGGGAGTTCTTATTTTCCAACAGCACCGTGTTTTATGTGTGCTTTTGTTATACATTGTATTTATAGCTAATAGCAGCAGTATTAGAAACTCTTCTGGTGGTAAGAACTGCCTCACTCGATTTTATTTTGCAGGTTGACACCGAACAAGGAGATTAAAATGAGTTTTCCATTTTCTCTTTTGATTAAAGGAGAGTCCTAATGCAATCTTATTTCCTGAAGCTGCCTCTGGGGGGTGGTGGGCAGCACTCAGGATATTTATACAATGGCAACAAGAAAATGGTTTTCTCAAAATCAAGAAGTTTCCTGGAGAGCTCAGGAGCTAAAACTGGCCCATATGGAGAAGCACTGATGCTATAAAACAGAGTAGACTAAAAGGATACTAAAAGTGAGCTAAAAGGATATACTCTGGGGACTTCCCTGGTGGCCCAGTGGTTAAGAATATGCTTTGCAGTGCAGGGGACATGGGTTTGATCCCTGGACAGGGAACTAAGATCCCACACATGCCGTGGGGCAACTAAGCCCATGTACCACAAGTAGAGAGTGTTTACTGGAATGAGAGATTTCACATGATGCAACCAAGACCCAGTGCAGCCAAATAAGTAATAAATAAACAAAAACTTAATGACTTTTTTTTTTTTTAAGTATACACTCTGTGAAGTTCCTGGAAGAGGAGTCGGTGAGGGAAGTCTTGGTGTGTAAGATGGGAAATGTGTTAGTCTTGGGATGGAATGGGACAGATTTATGAATGGGGGCCTCTATGCCAGGGGGAGGAAATGCCAAGAATCGGGGTAGAGACAAAGGAATAAGCAGAACATCTTCATAAAGAGTCAACTGGGCTGGGATGGAAGAGGATATGGGGTGGCAGGAAAGGAGGCTGGATAACATAGTTCCTAGTAACCCAACAAGAGGATTGTAAGTGTGCCACCACGGGAAATGGGGAGCCATAGAGAGTCTGAGCAAAGAAGTGACATGAATGAAGTTCTAAGAGATAATTGGCTTGTCTGGCATTGCAAGACAAGTTGGAGGACACTTAGACTAGAATTAGGAAAACTAGCCATTAGAACTGTATTGGGGCTTCCCTGGTGGCTCAGACAGTAAAGCGTCTGCCTACAATGCGGGAGACCCGGGTTCAATCCCTGGGTAGGGAAGATCCCCTGGAGAAGGAAATGGCAACCCACTCCAGTATTCTTGCCTGGAAAATCCCATGGACGGAGGAGCCTGGTGGGCTACAGTCCATGGGGTTACAAAGAGTCAGACACGACTGAGTGACTTCACTTTCACAACTGTATTGTAAGATATGAATAAGAAATGTCAAGAACCAGGGTGTACCAGTTCAAATGGAAAGGAAGCTACAAGTGTGGTAGACATTTGAAAGGAAAATATTGACCACATGCCATCTGCTCATATTGGCCTAAGTAGTCCTTGTTCATTCCTCAAAATGTTAAAACATCAAATAGCTTTGCTGATGAAATATTGTGTCATGTAAATGTCTATATAGCAATATTTGTAGGTTTTTAATGATTTATTTAATTTTCCAAATATTTACTTGCTTCAGATAAGGGTTAAAACGTTAGATGCACTTTGTAGGGTGGAATTATTCAGAATAGTTTATGGTTTTCAAAAAACATCTCAAAAAACCTTTGAAATCTTTCAATGCTCTGAATTTCACAACAGATGGTATGTTATTCAGACTTTCAGATTACAAGAAAGAGTCATACCTAGATTGTGAATGATGAAGGTTTGAGGTTGGCATTTACAGGGAAGTAAGGAAGAGGGCCAAGTGCTCAGCAGTTCCATAATCATTGTGGCTCCCACATACTGGTCCAAGACTTTCACAGTGGGGTGCACAGTAGGTCTAGATTGAATCTAGGGAAGCAATCAATGAGTTTGGCATGATTCAGGATATTGCAGTGGCTCTTGTGACCTGTCTTCTCTGTGAGCATCTCTTATGCTCCCCAGGAGCATCATGTCAACCATCATCACTATCCCAATGTGGAGCTGTTTTGCATCACAGTCGTCCCACACTGGATGGCCCTTGACGGGGGGGGGCTCCATTCCTGCTGTAATCGGCTAGAAGAGGGTAGCTATCTCTTATCACAAATGACATACCATAGCCATTCATGCAGAAAGAAAAGCCTGGGGTCACTTTCCTCAGCAGGGGTCCATAACAGACCCTCAAAGCTCCCCATCTGTTTAGATGAGGTAGACAATGATACAGATGTGTGTTTGGAGGCAAAGGAGAAATTCTGTCTTTATCAGAGAGTCATATAATAGCCTTCTGAATTTCTAAACTTGAAAGACAACTTTCAAATGGAAAGGGTTTGTATATATTTCAAATAATCACTAACTTCTGTTTACATCAAAAATTTCTCTCCTCTTTCACTGATGAGACAGGAAATACAGTCAGACATAGCACATTGGAGAATGTGAGAATTTTCCATATTTTATTGTGTATTTTATTGGAAATCAGGCATCAGAGAAGGTTGGCTGCTGTTTTACCCCCTGGAGTCCAGAATTTGTCTAAACTATTTTTCCCCAGGTTGTTATCAATGATTAGCCAGTGACTATCTGGTGAGTACCTACTTTATTCATTAGCTCTGAGATGACACATCATGATTTCATCTCATGTACTGCCTGTTGGAGTGGTTCCTGGAATGTTCAGGGTTGAGAAGGATTCTAGGTTTTGATCTGTTTTCAAAAGGAAAGAAAGCCAACACTGATTAGTGACGTATAGGAGGGAGGAAGAGGAACATAGGCATGATATTCACCATTATACCATCATCACTCCTTCACATTATTCTCAGTAATGTGCCAGTTCTTCACCCACATCCCAGTTTGCTGCCCCTGAAACTTGGTGATTTCACTGATGCCTGATTTTTTTCACTTCTTCACTTCCACTCCAATGTTTATTATCAACAAGGCCTTCCTGAAATTTCTCTCTCCCTTTTCATTCCTCCAGACATAACCTTGGTCCAGTTGGCTTTGAAGGCTTTCAAAGCTGTTTTCATTTAGAGAGGAGTGATATAGTTTTGGAGATACCAATTAGGTGCCCAGAAAGTGTCCACACTGACAGACCCTTGGGGATCTAAGATCTAGTTTTCCCTTAGCCTCTTAGGTCTAAAAACTCAATTGTGTCAGGGCCCCAGACTGGACCCAGAGGGAAATGGTTTATATGAATCAGTCACAGGAGACTGACAGATAAGCAATTACAGGGGAAAAATGTATTGGCCTTACAGAAAATTGTAAAGTTCTACGACTGTGCATTTGTTCCTGGTGAGAAATCTCCATGCAAGTCAGGACATGATCAGAAGGGGGTTTGGTGAACATGAAAGCAAGGTCGGGCACTAGCTGTGGGGTCTAAAAGGAACGAAGCCACAGCGGCCCACCTCCGCGTGGGGATGCCTCATTACCATTTCCCCTGGACAGTCTGGGTAAGCACTGCTCTTTCCTGGTCTTCATGCTGTGGTTGAGCCTTTGTCAACATGCTCTGTAACAATATCGACATCTTTAACTACTGTCTAAGTTGCTCCTTTCAATTCGTCCCAGACAACCTGCCTTTTAAATACAGAGGATTGATTTTGTGAGCGGACCCCTCTAACTTTAGGGGATGTTCCTCACTTTCATCACCTACTAGCCCATTCCCTAGCTATTTAGCAGCTTTACTGTCTCCAGATTTCTAACGAATTCTTTTGCCTAAAAGACCTTTCATTATCCACAACACCTCACATTTGATGAGCCCGAGTTGACAAAGCCCTTCCACAGGCAGCATCTCCCATAGTCCTCATCTGCTTGGGCAGAAGGTAAAGCGTGGGTTGCCCATGAGGGAGAGGAGGCTAACAGAAAACTCCAGCAAGTTCCTGCAGGGCCCCCACCCCAGCGCCAGGTTGGGGACCAGCGAGGCTGACTTGGGGCGAGCCCATGTTTTCTCTGCTGCTCACCATCTCCTGCTCTTTTTCCTATTAAAAAAAAGCTCATAAACGTTCCCAATCCCTGCCCTTGGGGGTAGAGTGAAGTTCCTAATGATGGGTTTTCAGGCCCCTACTCTGCATCTGGTGTCTGACTTCCCTGGACTTTTCTTTCTGCCTAGTCACGTGGGCCCTGTTCCCGTTTCCACTTGCCCCCACGCCCCAGCCCCTGCTTTGGCTGCTGCTGAGCAGAGAAAAAACAAGTTCAGAGAGTGTTTCTGGGTCCCCTAGGCGTGCCCTTCCCCAAGTTACCCAGGGTATCAGTTTGGCAGGTCACCTTCTGCTGGCACTGGACTCCAGGATCTGGAGGGGGGAGGCTGGGGGAGGGAGCACGGGCTGAGAAGGGGGAATTTTCAATGCATGTTTGATTCTGGTCCGCATTCAGGACTCCTCATTAAAGCCACAGACGCGGCGCGGAGGACCTGCTCTTCATTTCAGAGTTGGCAACGCCAGAAGCCCCATTAGCGGTAATATGCACCAGCGGGATCCAGGGAGAGGAAGAAGGCTGAAAGGACCAGAGTTTCTGGCCCAATTTTTAAAGAAAAGAAGAGAATGAGAGACCCATAAAACTCAGAAGCACTCTTTCCCCTGGGCTCATTCACACGGAAATGCAAGTTCACTGACGGCGGACAGGGCAGTGATGGCTCAGGAGCAGGGGTCTCCGCGACCCTCCAGCTCCTTCGCGGCCGCCCCATGCGCCAGCGAGACTCCCCTCCTGAGCCACCAGTGCCAAATGGAAAGACTTTAACGTCACATCTTTGGGCACTTGGCAGGAAACACCACGAATGTTCCAATTATTAAACTAATAAGCACTCGAGACCCCAAACAGCCCTTCGTGGTGCACGTACACCTCAGCGTTGGGTGCTGGGAAAACTCCTCATCAAGCGCAAGGCTCTGTGGTTGCTGTGCTGACGATATGGAGCAAAAAAAGGACAGCGGTCATGACATTGGCAGTGGCTGTCTAAGGTTCCTCGGAGGGCTGCACTGGATCTGAGGCTCAGGCCTGGTGGGGGTCAGGGTTCAAGTGGGGAAAGGAAACAGTGGATCCCGTTCCTTGAAACTTAAGGACACAGGTACTAACATAAGATCTATGTTTTGCAGCCTGATCTCTTGCTGGCAGATGTAGAGAGCAGCACCGCCCTTGTTGTAGTCTCCGCTGTTTCTTATTTAACCTCTAAGAATGCTGACTTCAGCACAGCACTGTGGATGGGAGAAAAGCCAGTCTTGATTCCAGAGGCCCAACCTGAAACTTTGGTTACTGGATTCTCAGCCCATCTTCATAGCCACTCAGGGAGGCATGCAAGGTAGTGTTTATCTGCCCATTTTTGTTGTTCATCGCTCAGTCTTATCAGACTCTTTGTGACCTTGTGGACGTCAGCACGCCAGGCTTCCCTGTCCTTCACCATCTCCTGGAGCTTTCTCATACTCAGTGAGGAAATTGAATCTCTGCGTGCAAATGATCTGTTTGTGATCTGCAGGATGAAGACTCAAGCCCAGACCTTCTCTGCAACTTCAGTATTTTCAGTCCTTTTTCCAGGAATCTACTTTCTAGAAAGATCTCAAGCTAACCTGTGAAATGAGGATTGGGAAGAGTCATCAGATTTGGGACTGTGAGTCGCTCTGTTTGAAGACAAGTCTCATGACATGGACTCCCTGAAGATCCACCAATTGCCAGACTCTCGTTAAGAAGTCTGAGCTGATTCTTGTTTCAAGGAGCAGCCTAACATTAATATCATTAAGAAAGATCTATTGTGCCCTTCAGTTTACGAAGTTGACTTCCTGTACTTAACTTCACATTCTGCTTTCTGGCTGGCGTCCGGGTTTCACATTCCTCTTTTCAAGCACTTGCTCTTCCTTCTATGACTGCTGATCTTTTTCTTTTCTGTCCTTGGGTTTATTGCCCTGTTTCCTGCCTTCTTCACGGTGCTATTTGAGGATGCCTGTTGTCAGAGACTAGAAAATTTGTGTCCATTGGAGGAAAGAAAATAGAGAAAGCCCTTCAGTGAAACTGCAAACATGTAGGACAACAAGCTACAAGCATGCATCAAGACATCTTAAGCACCACAGATTATGTGTCTGGAGTGCACATATCCATCACGTGCTGTAGAGTGAGGTCAGCCTTCCAGAGTTCTGCTTAGGGAACAGAGGGGTTTGAAAGAGATTGTCTCTTGATACAAGTGAGAGATGATTTCCCCAAAATGACACAACTAGTCAGTGGCAAAATAAAGGTTCATGTGTACCTGCGTAATTCTCTCCACCCCGCGCCCACCCCATAATTTGTAGGATTGAAGGATTGGAAGGAAACTCCATCACCTTTTTAGAAGAGAAAATAACTCATACTAGCCTACAATGCTTTCTATGGTTTTTCTGAAAGTTCTAAGAGTGAGATAAAAAGATTTTGCCAAGAGGTAAGAACTGAGGGAAGGACTTTTTATTTTTTGCCAGTGATGGATCTTAGTTGTAGCATTTGGGACCTAGTTCCCTGACCAGGGATTGAACCCAGGCCCCCTGCATTACAAACTGGAAGTCTTAGCCACTGGTCTACCAGGGAGGTTCTGAGGGAAGGATCTTAAAGAAAGAGATCAACCTGTCCTCCTTTAGACTCTTGGACTTTTCATCCATCCCTTTAAGGAATGAGTAGGCAGTTGGAAACGTGATTATATTATCCTCAGTGCGTAGGCACTAGCTCACCTGGAGCGAAGAATTGGAAACAGGGTTTTTCCAGGTGAGATGCCTCAGGTGGAAGCTTTGTTGCAATCTTAAATTTGAATCCTAGATTACAAAACATGTTGTTGTTCAGTCATTCAGTCATGTCTTACTCTTTGCGACCCCATGGACTGCAACACACCAGGCTTCACAAACCACTTCCATAAAGCATTTCTCTATAAAGAAAAGCTTACTGTGAATTCTTGTGTCTTTGTTCACATCTGTAGCTTAAGGACTTGCCTGCTTTTGTTTTCCCTGACAGTGACCTTATTTTCTGATTTCAGACCTGAGATTCCAAGTCTAGCAAAGCCTTGCTTTATATTGTGAGTTATCTTATACAGAAAATATTATAAATGTGTAAAAACCAAAGTGCATTTAATCCATGTACTTAGCTAAACATAGATATGAAAAAGAACAAAAATACATGAAACCAAGACTGTTCCCATTAATGTTTTTCATGGGGAGTTTTTTAAAAAGTTATTAAATTTATTAACATTTTTAGATATATTTGGTTACATTTTTAACCTTTATTTTATTTTAAATATTTAATTCTTCCATGTGGACCAAAAGTCTCTATTGAATTTGTTACAATATTGCTTCTGTTTCATGTTTTTGGCTTTTTGTTCTCAAGGCTTGTGGAATCTTAGCTCCTCCACCAGGGATCAAACCTACACCACCTGCGTTGGAAGGCAAAGTCTTAATCACTGGACTACCAGGGAAATCCGAAGATTACTTTCTTTTTAAAGTAACTCTTTTATATTATAAAACTCAGTAAATGTTATTTGTAGAATATTTATAAAATGCAGATAGGCAAAAACCATAAAAATTTTAAATGTATAATCTCACTTCTTAAAGATAACCAGTGTTACTTTATTCTAGACCTACACACATACTGTGTAAGCACACGCACACGTGTGTGCACACACAGACATCACTGGATTACACTGTACAAACAGCCTATAATTTTTCTCATTTAATATTCCAATAAATATTCACCTACAGTATTTCCATGAGCAATTTCTATCCCTTTTTAGGTCGTTCAGTTGCTCAGTTCTGTCTAACTCTTTGCAACCCCACGGACTGCAGCACACCATGCTTCCCTGTCCTACACTATCTCCTAGAGTTTGTTCAAACTCATGTCCATTGAGTTGGTGATGCCATCCAACCATCTCATCCTCTGCTGTGCCCCTTCTCCTGCCCTCAGTCTTTCCCAATCATCTCATATTGCTTGGCTATTTTAAAGCTACAGTAAATATCTTTGGAATGAATCAGTCACTCCAGAGGTCTCTCAAATGATGAAGCAGTGTTTTCCTAAAATGTTTTACTCCTAACACATCCATGTTCAGTAGTAGAGAAAGTATAAAAATTGCTAAAAGTTTGCAAATCATCATGCTGAGAATAATTTGGAGGTTATAATAAGTCAGATTGCTAGAAATTCAACTTAAATTACAAATGGCAACACGATCCACAAAGTAATATCTCTTCTTTCTTTTTTTCTTTTTGGCCACATCCTGTGACTTGTGGGATCTTAATTCCCCAGCCAGGGATTAAACCTGAGTCCTCAGCAGCTGAAGCCTTGAAGTCCTAACCATTGGACAGCCAGGGAATTCCCAGTAGTATCTCTTCAGGTAATTTTTTTTTTACACAATTCTTTTTAAAAATTTTTTATTGAAATATAGTTGATTTACAATGACAGCATGTTAGTTTCATGTGTACAGTAAGGTGATTCATATATAAAGATATGGGCTTCCCTGGTGGCTCAGGGGATGAAGAATCTGCCTGCAATGGGGGAGACCTGGGTTCTATCCCTGGGTTGAAAAAAAACCCTGGAGAAGGGAACGGGCTACCCACTCCAGTATTCTGGCCTGGAGAATTCCATGAGGTATAGTCCATGGGGTCATAAAGAGTTGGAAAGTGACTAAGTGACTTTCATATATATATTCTGTCCTATTCTTTTTTATATTCTCTTCCTTATGGGTTCTTACCTATAGATATTGAGTAGAGTTCCCTGGGTTACATAGTATGTCCTCATTGGTTATCTGTTTTATACATAGACGTGTATATATTTTCATCACCAAACTCTTAGGGGTGAGGGGGAGGCAACGTGGTATTGCAAGAAGGAAATTGCTTTTCTAGGACTGGTGCCACATCACACGCAATCAGCACCATCATATTCCCTTAACTCCCCAAGGGGCTCTTCTTGCGTTTATTTGTACCTTCTATGTTGACCTTCACTAGAGAGTAAAAATTAAAGAGAGGTAAGGAGTTGCGCATGATTTGTCCTGGGTTCTGTGACCCATGTCTTCCATCCTGCCCTCATTCATCATGGCTGGTCCCAGTGCATTGTTACTAAGTAGAGAGAGGAGGGCTAGTGAAGACATGAGAGAGAAGATTTCAGCACAATCCCTGGAAGACTGGTGTGGGCTGTCCTGCACATACGTCAGCAGAGACACATTCCCTTTGTTACCTGAGACCAGATTAACGCTGTTGGTTTCTGTGTCATTCATCAGTTTCAAAATCATGAGCATAATGACTTCCTCAAGTGACACACATCATAGCCCAAGTACCACAAAGGCAATGATAATTTACTACTAACGTAATGTAACGTAACATACATCATGGATGGCCACAAGGTTTATAAAAACTGTCCTCAAATTTCTTATTCTAAGCATCTGACTTTAAGAAAACAAACACCTCCCCCTCCCCAAACCTAGCTTGTCAATTTCTCATCCCAATTTAAATGTATACATTTATTTAAAAATGGCTACTTCCACATTAGCTAGCTTGGGCTACTTTAGAGCAATTTTGGTTTTCTACTACAACTTCTTTCCTTCTTAAGATGCCCTGTTAAATGATCCTGTTTTGGATGCCTGATTTTGGCTGCTGGTGAGAAGTACCAAGTGATGGACTCAGCATCTCTCTCTTCTACCTGCAGGTCTGGACAGCGGCCCTCCTCCACTCCAGCCCTCCTCTGCTCCGGCCCTCCTCCACTCCGGCCCTCCTCCACTCAGTCACCTTCTTGGATATGGCGCCTGCATTCCATTCAGAGCACAGCACTGGCTCCAAGGACGGGAGTCCTTTGCAAAGCACTGTTTCCCAAAGCTACTGATGCCTTTGTCTGAGATAAAGTAAGCCTGTGCTCCATCCCCTCTGCCAAGCTTCTGCTTATCACTAGGCAAGACAAACATCCCTGGAATGTTTCAGTGCACTGTTAACCAAATTCCAATGCAATCCCAATCACTTGATTAAGTGTTTTGAGGACTCAGTAGTCCTGGCATTGACAAGTCCTTGTAGGAGATCAACAATGTCAATGGGAATAAATATTAGCTTGCCCTTTCACACTGAACATGTCAAGCTGACCTACAAGGATGTAAGCACCCCAAGGACTGCAATTTCTGTTTGTTCTCCAATATTTCCCCTAATACACCTGGAATGCTACCAGAACGGTACCCTGAAATAATGCCCACGACATAGTTGGTGCTTAATAAATGACTTAAAAAATTACATTAAAGTTTCTTTATAGTGAACAATCTGTTCTTGATCTTCATATAAATGCAGTCACTTAGTATGAGCTCTTTTACATGTGTGAGAGTTTTAAATTCAACATCTTTAGAGATTTATCCGTGTCTGCATATATTAGTAGTTTATTCCTTTTCATGGCTGTGTAGTATTCCATACATAAATATTCCACAATGTATTTGTCCATTCTTTTGTTGATGGATATTTGGTTGTTTCCAGTTTGGGAATGCTGTGACTAAAGGTTCCATAAACATTCTTGAATGTCTTCCTGTGGATGTATATTGTTATTTCTCTTGGGTAAATATTCAGGGATGAAATGCAGAATTACAAGGTAGGGGTAATTTAATAAGATTGTGCCAAGATAGTAGTAAATATTTATTAAATCCTTTGAAAGTTAAGTTGTGTTTCCAATTTGAAATATCCTTTCTCTTTCTCAATTATCATAAAAATTGCTTTTTCAAGGTTTTGCTGCGTAAGGACTGTTCTGATTATTGCAATATGTCTTCAGTTAAGGTGAATGTTTTGTTGTCATTTAGTCGCTAAGTCATGTCTGACTCTGCCACCCCATGGACTGTAGCCTGCCAAGCTCCTCTGTCCATGGGATTTCCCAGGCAAGAATACTAAAGCGGGTTGCCGTTTTCTGCTCCAGGGGATCTTCCCGATT
The DNA here is from genome assembly GCA_006408675.1 of Madoqua kirkii. Classification (NCBI taxonomy): domain Eukaryota; kingdom Metazoa; phylum Chordata; class Mammalia; order Artiodactyla; family Bovidae; genus Madoqua; species Madoqua kirkii. The sequence continues at coordinate 14,291 of SJYC01079325.1, read as the reverse complement.
CAGGGATCAAACCCTTGTCTCCTGTCTCTCCTGCATTGGTGGGTGGATTCTTTACCACTGAGCTACTGGGGAAGTCCAAGTTTAATGTTAACTCAAGATTAAAATTAATAGATATTTATTATATGATATACACTAGTCTCCTTGCATTTTATTGTTTTCTGAGGCTACAGAGATGGAAATCACCCCTTGGCCCCAGGACGCTCACAGTCTAGTCAAGAAGACAGACAGCTGTGATGGGGACAGTGAGGTATACACGCAGTGCTAAGTGGCTAAGAAGAGCAAACACATAACTCAATCTGAGAGGTCTTTCTGGAACTGGAAGCCTCAACTGGACCCAATAAAAAGAAGAGATGTTCTCTTCTTTTTGTATAAAAAAGAAGAGAACATTCTAAGCAAAGAAAACTGCAGATATAAAGAGAGATGAAGGGGAGCATGCTTCATCTGGAGTTAGATGGGTCCCCATAGCTGGAGCACTGGGCTTGAATGTGGGTCTAGGAGGCACCAAGGAGACGAAGGGGGCTGGGGAACAGCCAAGATCTGGACACAGAAGACCTTGACATCCTGTGAAGGCATCTAGACTTTACCTGCGACTCAGTGGGGAACCACTGAATGGTCTTAAGCAGGGATGACATTATAGGATTAATGGCATCTACTTTTCCACAGAAACTGATTTAACTTTTATTCCACTACTTGTTTTGATTTGTCTTTTGCTGTTGTGATTTGTCCGTGTGTCTCCTCTCCATCTGGCCTGCAAGGTAATCCTATGAACATTTTTGGGATCTCCATGACTCCTAAAGCACTTCTCAGCTGGCACGTCCCTAGTGGCTCAGATGGTAAAGAACCTGCCTGCAATGCAGAATACGTGGGTTTGATCCCTGGAGAAGGGATTGGCAACCCACTCCAGTATTCTTGCCTGGAGAATCCCATGGACAGAGGAGCCTGGTGGCCTGCAGTCCATGGGGTCACACAGAGTTGGACATGACTGAGCAACTAAGCATGCACATAGAGTAGGCATAAGTGCTTTGCGGGTGTTTCATCAATGGGCTTGAGCCATGAGTTCCTAGAGGCTACCCACACCCTTGGGGGCTGCTAGACTGAGGTTTAAGGAGGATTTCATTTTCCTTGGGGTATAAATCCCATTGAAATGGACCTGAGGGGAAAGTTCTGAATTCTGACATGGAAGCAAGGGAAGGAAAATCACACAAAAACTAAGAATCTTCAGGTGTTCCTGTCATAACCTGATCGGCCTCCCACCGGGAATCCCACTGAGGTATTTTGGGGCTGTTCTGCAGCAAAAACCTGGTTGCTTTTCTGAAGCATTCTGGAATTTCCATCCAGTGAACAGATGGCATTGTTTTCATACAAAGAGCAAAAGAATCTCATGTACTCAAACACTGGGAGTTTAAAAAAATACACAGAGGCTGGGTAGTAATTACAATGGGGAAAGAACATGATATGTCAACAGACAGCTAGACTCCACAAAGCAAGCATCCAGTTGGTTCCTTGGCTGGTAATGTGGCCTCCGCAGGCAGTGTGAGGGCTGAGGGTGTGAGTACACTGATGTGGTGCTAACACCGCCTCTTGCCAGGCTACGGTCTCACCTACAAATAGCTGAACTGCTCTCTCGATACATAAAGTTCCTATCATGTGCTTGGTGCTGAGAATCCAGCAGTGAAAAGACATAGTCTCTGATCACAGGAGCTGTCAGCATGGAGGTGAGAACAGACGGATGAAAGATCTGCACAGAAATTGAGAACAAGAAGTAGAAACGTCTGTCCCAGGCTGGAGAGATCAGGAGAGGTTCCTGGGGGAGGTGACATGTGAACTCAGTCTTATGAGCTGACTGGGAGGTCCCAGGAGTAAAGTGGATTCAAGGACAGCATATAAGCAGCATATAAGCCTGTTTGGATAGGGTAGGGAGTGGCATAAAATGAGGCTAGAGATGCAACCTGGGAAATAGAAATATCTGAATACAGGGAAATATCTGAGCAAAACATTACACAAGTTCATGCAAATTACTTGCATAACCAGGTGCACCCTATCAGGAAGTCTGCTTGTAAGGTTGAGAGCCTGGGAATGTTTGGTAACAAAACTCTAATGCCAAGATCAACAGGTCTCACAGGGGAAAAGCAGTCATTTATCCATGTAATCTAGACACATGTAGGGAGCGAGTGCGAAGTACCAGGTACTAGAAGTCCACGATGAGGAATATATTCCTGACAAATGACCAGCACTTGCTATTCTGCCCAAGGTGAGGACTCCAGAGAGAGTTGCCCAATAAATCCTGTTGGGTGAATCAGAGAAGTGAGCAGACAACTATGATATCAAAGGATTACAATTAAGAGAGATCAGGAAACTCATCCTGAAAATGTCTGCTTGAGTCCCGAGAAGTAAAATACGTAAATGAAGAGACCTCCAGGTGAAGGACAGCAGGGCCTCATGGGGATGGCGGCCAGCAGAGCGTGTGCTTATTCACAAGGGGATAGTTGCTACCCAACTCCAGGTGACTTAGAATCAAAAGAAGCTGGAAATCTGTGTGTGTGTGTGTTTGTGTGTGTGTGTGTGTGTGTGTGTGTGTTTTTAAATCCAGTGAAACGTTACTGTGCAAATTGCCTGCTCCCACACGCTCAGGGTTTCAATATAATCAGCCTTGTACCTACATGGAGGTGATGGCATAGAGAGACAGACCCTGGTTACCAAGATATGAGGCTTGGATACCTGCCTTTCTGGAGGAACATATCACGGGACACAGAGACCTGCATGATGAGAGTGGAAGACCATAGCCCTCAGTGTCAGGCGCTCCCAGGGACCCCAGGCTCGCGTGCACGTGGTGAGCACCTGACTCGGGTCAATCTCCGGCCTTCTTACCCAGGAGCCACCGGCTGCAGTGCAGCTCCTCCCCCAGAGAGGGCCTAAAGCGGGTTGCCGTTTTCTGCTCCAGGGGATCTTCCCGATTCAGGGATCAAACCCTTGTCTCCTGTCTCTCCTGCATTGGTGGGTGGATTCTTTACCACTGAGCTACTGGGGAAGTCCAAGTTTAATGTTAACTCAAGATTAAAATTAATAGATATTTATTATATGATATACACTAGTCTCCTTGCATTTTATTGTTTTCTGAGGCTACAGAGATGGAAATCACCCCTTGGCCCCAGGACGCTCACAGTCTAGTCAAGAAGACAGACAGCTGTGATGGGGACAGTGAGGTATACACGCAGTGCTAAGTGGCTAAGAAGAGCAAACACATAACTCAATCTGAGAGGTCTTTCTGGAACTGGAAGCCTCAACTGGACCCAATAAAAAGAAGAGATGTTCTCTTCTTTTTGTATAAAAAAGAAGAGAACATTCTAAGCAAAGAAAACTGCAGATATAAAGAGAGATGAAGGGGAGCATGCTTCATCTGGAGTTAGATGGGTCCCCATAGCTGGAGCACTGGGCTTGAATGTGGGTCTAGGAGGCACCAAGGAGACGAAGGGGGCTGGGGAACAGCCAAGACCTGGACACAGAAGACCTTGACATCCTGTGAAGGCATCTAGACTTTACCTGCGACTCAGTGGGGAACCACTGAATGGTCTTAAGCAGGGATGACATTATAGGATTAATGGCATCTACTTTTCCACAGAAACTGATTTAACTTTTATTCCACTACTTGTTTTGATTTGTCTTTTGCTGTTGTGATTTGTCCGTGTGTCTCCTCTCCATCTGGCCTGCAAGGTAATCCTATGAACATTTTTGGGATCTCCATGACTCCTAAAGCACTTCTCAGCTGGCACGTCCCTAGTGGCTCAGATGGTAAAGAACCTGCCTGCAATGCAGAATACGTGGGTTTGATCCCTGGAGAAGGGATTGGCAACCCACTCCAGTATTCTTGCCTGGAGAATCCCATGGACAGAGGAGCCTGGTGGCCTGCAGTCCATGGGGTCACACAGAGTTGGACATGACTGAGCAACTAAGCATGCACATAGAGTAGGCATAAGTGCTTTGCGGGTGTTTCATCAATGGGCTTGAGCCATGAGTTCCTAGAGGCTACCCACACCCTTGGGGGCTGCTAGACTGAGGTTTAAGGAGGATTTCATTTTCCTTGGGGTATAAATCCCATTGAAATGGACCTGAGGGGAAAGTTCTGAATTCTGACATGGAAGCAAGGGAAGGAAAATCACACAAAAACTAAGAATCTTCAGGTGTTCCTGTCATAACCTGATCGGCCTCCCACCGGGAATCCCACTGAGGTATTTTGGGGCTGTTCTGCAGCAAAAACCTGGTTGCTTTTCTGAAGCATTCTGGAATTTCCATCCAGTGAACAGATGGCATTGTTTTCATACAAAGAGCAAAAGAATCTCATGTACTCAAACACTGGGAGTTTAAAAAAATACACAGAGGCTGGGTAGTAATTACAATGGGGAAAGAACATGATATGTCAACAGACAGCTAGACTCCACAAAGCAAGCATCCAGTTGGTTCCTTGGCTGGTAATGTGGCCTCCGCAGGCAGTGTGAGGGCTGAGGGTGTGAGTACACTGATGTGGTGCTAACACCGCCTCTTGCCAGGCTACGGTCTCACCTACAAATAGCTGAACTGCTCTCTCGATACATAAAGTTCCTATCATGTGCTTGGTGCTGAGAATCCAGCAGTGAAAAGACATAGTCTCTGATCACAGGAGCTGTCAGCATGGAGGTGAGAACAGACGGATGAAAGATCTGCACAGAAATTGAGAACAAGAAGTAGAAACGTCTGTCCCAGGCTGGAGAGATCAGGAGAGGTTCCTGGGGGAGGTGACATGTGAACTCAGTCTTATGAGCTGACTGGGAGGTCCCAGGAGTAAAGTGGATTCAAGGACAGCATATAAGCAGCATATAAGCCTGTTTGGATAGGGTAGGGAGTGGCATAAATGAGGCTAGAGATGCAACCTGGGAAATAGAAATATCTGAATACAGGGAAATATCTGAGCAAAACATTACACAAGTTCATGCAAATTACTTGCATAACCAGGTGCACCCTATCAGGAAGTCTGCTTGTAAGGTTGAGAGCCTGGGAATGTTTGGTAACAAAACTCTAATGCCAAGATCAACAGGTCTCACAGGGGAAAAGCAGTCATTTATCCATGTAATCTAGACACATGTAGGGAGCGAGTGCGAAGTACCAGGTACTAGAAGTCCACGATGAGGAATATATTCCTGACAAATGACCAGCACTTGCTATTCTGCCCAAGGTGAGGACTCCAGAGAGAGTTGCCCAATAAATCCTGTTGGGTGAATCAGAGAAGTGAGCAGACAACTATGATATCAAAGGATTACAATTAAGAGAGATCAGGAAACTCATCCTGAAAATGTCTGCTTGAGTCCCGAGAAGTAAAATACGTAAATGAAGAGACCTCCAGGTGAAGGACAGCAGGGCCTCATGGGGATGGCGGCCAGCAGAGCGTGTGCTTATTCACAAGGGGATAGTTGCTACCCAACTCCAGGTGACTTAGAATCAAAAGAAGCTGGAAATCTGTGTGTGTGTGTGTTTGTGTGTGTGTGTGTGTGTGTGTGTGTGTTTTTAAATCCAGTGAAACGTTACTGTGCAAATTGCCTGCTCCCACACGCTCAGGGTTTCAATATAATCAGCCTTGTACCTACATGGAGGTGATGGCATAGAGAGACAGACCCTGGTTACCGAGATATGAGGCTTGGATACCTGCCTTTCTGGAGGAACATATCACGGGACACAGAGACCTGCATGATGAGAGTGGAAGACCATAGCCCTCAGTGTCAGGCGCTCCCAGGGACCCCAGGCTCGCGTGCACGTGGTGAGCACCTGACTCGGGTCAATCTCCGGCCTTCTTACCCAGGAGCCACCGGCTGCAGTGCAGCTCCTCCCCCAGAGAGGGCCTGTGTAGCCCTTGCTAATTTGCTGGCCACGGGGATCTGTTTGGGGCTGTTTGTTTTACAGAAGGAAACAAGACAGCAGTGTGTCAGAATTCTGCTCCTCCTTCTGCGCTGCTGCCTCCCCCACCACATTAAAAACTGCTGAACAAACAGAGAAATCAGAGATGATTATACGCTGCTGGAAACCCGCGTGCTTCCGCCTGGCCACATCCCCCTGCCAAGCTGTTATGTAAGCCATCAGGACTGGAACCAAGCGGAGTTGCCATTGATGGCCCGTCCATGACCTGCTCATCACCCACAGCTTTCTGCAGATCCCGTATCACCTGGCGGGAACCTGCCCTGGGGAAGGGAGGGCCAGGGCACAAACAGGTTGCTTGTTTTTACATTTGTTTTGGGATTTCCCTCTCCCCCTTCCCAGCCAGGTCAGAGGTATGGGTGGGTCAGGATTGGAGTTTACTTTGGCTAGCTTCCCATTGACTAACACATTTTATACTGGCAAACTCCATCTGACAATCTGGGAGAGTTGAGTGTTTTTCACCCTCTGAAGTGGATAAGTCATTTTGGATGTTTAGAGACCACAGTTGAACAAGTAACTCCTGGAGCCGGGGGTGACCTCTAGGCCAGACCACACTGCTCTGATGACCAATACTTATTTCTATTTAGGGATTCTGGGCATGTTTCCCAGTCCTAAACCACCTAAATGGACTTAGAGGAGCTTTTCCTTTGATGTGTCAATGATTTGAGTAAATGAGCTAAATTCTCAGGCTTTTCTTTTTTTTTTCTTCTGCATCACAGGGTTAGGAATACTTAATGGCTCCTACAGCAAGTGCACCAAGGGTTTTATTATGACTTTCTGGCCAGGTTATAATTATATCTGAAGTGAGCCCCCATCTATTTACAGTTGACAATATATATTCAGGATATATATGGCCAGATATTATAGCTGATACAGATACCTCTTCCCATATCTATGCAACACTGGGATTCCACTCCTCAGATCTTACCCCACATGAGAGTTTTACATCTCAAGTAGAAGGTCCTGAATGCTGGAGTCAGATAAAACCTGTGTTGGAGACACCGCTTGGTCATTCAGAGTCTCTGTGACCTTGTGCTATAGCCTCAACTTTGCTAAGCCCCTGGATCTGCTGGTTCCCTTTAATTTTCCTACATCACTTTAGAAAGATGCAGGCTTCCAAGGGTCAGTCCTGGCTTTGGAGAATGCCTGACCATGTCCACCTCTCACCTGTCCCATCATGGGTGAGCAGGTCCAGCACGGTGAACCCTTCATCGGTGAGTCTGCCCTAGGAGTGAGGAGCTGGACTGAAACCTTAGGCTCAGTCCCCACTCCTGACCTTCATCTTCTTTCCTATTAACCTGGGAGGGAGCGCCTCACAAGCCAAGGGGCTGGGGTGGTTGGTCAACTCTTTCTAACTTTTGGTGACTTAGGTGCCAGCTCTTATAGCTGATATAATACCTCCTCCCAGGAAGATGGCCAGCAAATTCTTATTCCTTGCACAGGCATTAAAAAATAAGCTAACACCAAAGAAGAAATTGCCCTTTCTAGATCTCAATTCATAGGAGGGTTGGTCAATAAGCCCCTGAATCCTAATAAGAGAAAGGATTTATGCAGGGGGCAGGGTTGGGTACCACATAAATGTTATGGCAGGGAGAGAGAGCCAACTTAATATACTGAGAACTAACTTTATTAAGTGAAACTATTTTGCACAGAGTGACAGCAGTCAACTGCCCTCCCATTGTCTGAATGTAAATAGGGGAACCAAATTCAGATCCTAACCTTCTTACAGGGAAGCTTTGCTTCCCACTCTGCTTTAAGACGACCTTTGGCTGGAAAACAAAATGCGGGTCTGAATTCAGAAAATAAAAATCCTTATTTCCGATATCCAGTAGCCTCTAATTGAGTTCATCCAGCCTCTGATGGTTTTCTGGATAATAATTAAACTCATGTTGACCAACCTCCTTACGTTGTTATCTTAAAAAAAGAGAGAAGTGGTGTGATTTGGATGGGGCCGTGGGAAGCAAGCCTTTCTGAGCATCTTTCTCCCTCTGTCCAGACTCTGGCTTTCTGCCTGGCTGCATAAACATCATCAGGAAGCCTCCCTCCTCAGACCCTTCAGATCTCCACCTGGAGAAAGGCAGTGAGGGTTATAAAAAGTTGAGTAATCTTGATTGAAAAAGTTGGTTTCTTCATAAAACATGCTCTCCTTAATCTGGCTAGGGCAGGGTAGATGACAGGGAGAGCAGCTCAGTGAAAGTAGTGAGCCTGCATCAACCGTGACCCCCAGATGGGCACACCTAGAATGGGGTGTTTAGCACCAGGGACGGAGAAGGCAATGGCACCCCACTCCAATACTCCTGCCTGGAAAATCCCATGGGTGGAGGAGCCTGGTGGGCTGCAGTCCATAGGGTAGCTACGAGTTGGACACGACTGAGCGACTTCACTTTCACTTTTCACTTTCATACATTGGAGAAGGAAATGGCAACCCACTCCAGTGTTCTTGCCTGGAGAATCCCAGGGACGAGGGCGCCTGATAGGCTCGCACAGAGTTGGACATGACTGAAGCGACTTAGCAGCAGCAGCAGCAGCAGCACCAAAGAACACTTCACGTGCCTGCCAGTTTGAATTCACAAGATCCAGTTTGAATTCATGAGATCAGTTCTTTGGAAGACTTCTCTTCAACCCCAGGCAGATTGACTAATGCAGTAGCTCTTAAGAGATGGATAGAGGGACCTGGGTAGCAACATTCAGTTCCAATGACTCCAATTCCCAAAGATACAGATAATGAAGTAAAACAGCATGTGACATATTTTATTTAGTCAATCATGCTTTGTCTACAAAATAAAGAGCAATGGGAATCACTGAAATATTTATATATATATATATATATATAAACACTCCAGTGTACAATTTTGGAACTTCTGCTATAAACTTTAATCATTAATAATTACTGTGCATTCCCTGGTGGCTCAGATGGTAAAGAATCTGCCTGCAATGCAAAAGAACTGGGTTTGATCCCTGAGTTGGGAAGTTCCCCTGGGCAAGGAATGGCAACCCACTCCAGTTTTCTTGCCTGGAGAATCCCAATGAATAGCGGAGCTGGCGGCCACAGTCTGTGGGGTCACGAAGAGTCAGACACGAATGAGCAACTAAGCACAGTTCTAATTTGGGCCAAGATCTTAGCAAATCAATTGTTTCTGGATGTGTCTAAGAATAGGTCTTCTGGAATATATATGTGGCTTTGGAGAATGAGGTTTTTAGAAACAAACTATTTTTTTATAATAGTTTTAGACTTGCAGAAAAATTGCAAAGATAGTATAGTGTTCTCATGTACCTCTCACCTAGTTTGCTCTAAGAATAACATCTTACATGAGCATGGAACATTATTACAATTAATGAGTTGATATGATACATTGTTATTAACTAAAGTCCATACTTTAAAGAATGAGAGTTTTACAGAATATTGCCATTGAAATTCTTCAGAGGTATCTTAACTCCGGTTTTCACATCACAGAGAGTTCTCTTCTTACCTCCTATCTCCCCCCATTGTGGGCCGCCCTGATGACCCAGTGGTAAAGAATCTCCCCCATCACTTCTTAGAATATTCACTGCTTGCTGCTTTGTTGATGTATGGTCTGGCCTCTCAAGATGGCTGTTCTCTTGTTCTCTGTGTTTCCTGTCTGATCAGTGCCTGCTTCACCTATACCCTGTGCATGTGACCCACCTTCCTATATACTTGTCCCAAACCCCAGCTAGCGATTCTTCTTATTTAAGGGGTGGTGAGGGGCATGCCCCTCTACTGGTTTCCCTGGTAACCAATAAGCACACCTGTTGTCAATTCCTCTATAGCTGGTAATCTCCCTTTCTTGCCTCCTTTCCAGGAGTGAAGACTATCATCTCGTCCTGCCCCTCATTGCTCCAGGACTTTGCTTCAGATGCATAAGTTCCCTCATCCATTAAACCATTGATGTCTCTGTTGCTGACTCTGGGCTCTTTCTTCAGTCTTGAAGCTGGGCAAGCACAGGGTTTGTAGGCCTGTGGAAGGCAGCCCAACAGCTATGTTTTATCTGCAAAGGAAAAAAAAAAAGCTTTCTGATTTAAGAATTTGACTATCCACTAGGAGGGAACTCTCATACACCTTGTTTTAAGTTGTTCTCCTCAAAAGTATTTTAAAATAGCAGTGGAGTGAACTGGTAAAAAGTAGAGATTTTGGAATCAAACAGATGCAATCCCTGTTCTTCCACTTTTAAGCTATTACTTTTTCAAGCCTCATTTTTTTTTTCGTCTGAAAAATGGAAATAATAACAGTATCACAAATGCAGAGAACATATTAGTGGTTTGTTACTAGTAGGGAGAAGGGAGTGGGAGGGGAAAGCTAGGGATAGGATATTAAGAGGTACAAACTACTATGTATAAAGTAAATAAGCTATAAGGATATACTGTATAGCGTAGGGAAGACAGCCAATATTTTATAACTACAGATGGAATATAATCTTTAAAATTGTGAATCACTATTTTGTACACCTGAAACTTATATAATCTTATAAATCAACTACATTTCAAAAAACGAGTGAGATATAAAATAAATAAAAATATATAATATGTGTTCACTTCAGTTCAGTCACTTAGTCAGGTCCAGCTCTTTGCGACCCCATGAACCGCAGCACACCAGGCCTCCCTGTCTATCACCAACTGCCAGAGTCCACCCAAACTCATGTCCATTGAGTTGGTGATGCCATCCAACCATAGCCTCCTTTGTTGTCCCCATTCTCCTCCTGCCCTCAATCTTTCCCAGCATCAGGGTCTATACCAATGAGTTAGCTCTTCGCATCAAGTAGCCAAAGTACTGGAGTTTCAGCTTTAGCATCAGTCCCTCCAATGAACACCCAGGACTGATCTCCTTTAGGATGGACTGGTTGGGTCTTGTTGCAGTCCAAGGGACTCTTAAGAGTCTTCTCCAATGCCACAGTTCAAAAGCATCAATTCTTCAGTGCTCAACTTTCTTTATAGTCCAACTTTCACATCCATACATGACCACTGGAAAAACCGTAATATGTGTAACTGAGACATAAAAAAGAAATAATAGTAATAGTATCTTCCACACTGATTTGCTCTGAGAATTGAATAAAAATATTTCAAAGCACTTAGTACAGTGCCAGGCACACGATAATAGCCCAGTAATCGTAGCTATCAGTAAACTTAAAAGGCAAGGCCCTTTGGAAAGGCAACAGTGGTCAATAGACTAGTCAATGAGTAATCCAGATCATTTGGTCAAAAATAGCTTTTCAGCAAAGATCTGTTTCAAAGATCAGTAGAGAGAAGATAAGTAGGTATGGAAGTGCAAACTAAATCACCTGAAGAATTCTTTTCAAATTGGAAAGAAAAAGGTCATTAAAGGGACTGCTGATGTGAAAACATGTGAGACATTACCCAGTGTCTTTCTCTGCTTTACCATTCCACTCGAAGGATTAAACTGTCAGTAAATGCTTAGGGCAGCCAACATCCCCAGCGAAGGTATTCCCTGGGGAGAAATGAAGTCTCAGGGCTGATTGGGAATATTGTGGAGATCTGGCCATAATGCATCTCTGGCTCCTACTGGCCACATCCCATCTCACCACATTCCAGTCCTCCAGCCACGTGGAAACTAGAGCAGTGTATCAAACATGCGTGTTCTCCCGCCTGCCCTGCTCTTGCATGCTTGGCTCCTTTTGCCTGTCGACACCTCCCCGCCCCTTCACATGGCTGGCATATTCTGCAAAACTCAGCTCAGGTATTGCCTCCTCTGGAAAACCTCCCCCCACCTCTGCTATTGTGGTTGCCAGAGGCTTCCAGTCTTGTAGCATGTAACCCACTTTCTCATCTTTGTCTCCCACTCTGTTGTAAGTACCATAAGTAACTCCAGTGGAGCATGCTACCTGAGACAGAAGTGCTCCAAACGTGTTGGCTACAGCCTCTCCTCTGGTAATCTGCAAGCCTATGGGCTATGATTCTTCTCTCACATTCTGAAGTGGAAGTAGTTAGGGGAGGCCCGTGGATTTGGCGGAAGCTGTAGTTTCATATCTGAAGCATGAGAAAACTTGGAAGGTAACTCTTTAAAGAATATCATTAAACTCACTGAAGGATTAAATCATAGCACGTCATTTGGGCAATGGTTTCCAAGCCCCAGTGCACGACACAATATTGGTCTCTGTGAAGTTTTCCCAAGTCAATGAGGATTCTTTTTAAAAAAATTGCCACCATGAGGCTGCCTAGTCCTACGGCCTGAGACAAGGAGGTAACTTACAGTTCATATCCTCCAGTTCTCCCTGGACGGATGTCTGGGCTACCCCTTCCCCACCTTCCTATAAATGATGACCATTCTGATTTGTACAGCTGAAGAAACAAAAGCAAAGTAATTTCTTAAAGGTCTCATAGTTACCAAGTTTTAAAATTAGGATCCAGGTCCATCTGTCTGATTCCAGAGCGTTTAAGTGCGATCTTCTTTAGTTGGTACCTGCTCATGTCATAGGCTTCATTTCATACGCTTAGTGCCCAGAGAGCCTTCTCATATGGGGCTGAGCTGACAAACTCAAGTCTATGTCACTATACTTGTACCCCAGACCAGACTGCACTAGTGCCCTTGAATCATTCTGGAAGTATTGCACACCTCCTGACTCTCTTTTCCTCTTCTTTATCCTGTGAGTCCTCTTGGTACTGGGTAGGAAGACAACCTTCCAGGGTAGATAAAAAAGGACCTTCACATCTCATACTATTATATTTCCTTACCCCATAGCAGGATCCACTCTATTATGGGATTACAGTGGAATTCCTAGTTGTAGGGAGAGTGCCATGGGTCCAATCATTCTACAATAGATTCCAAAATTCCTTTAAACAGTTAACTTGGACAAGAGCTTTGTACAAAGATAAGCAGGTCTTTAGGCTTCCCTGGTGGCTCAGACGGTAAAGTGTCTGTCTACAATGCGGGAGACCCAGGTTCAATCCCTGGGTTGGGAAGATCCTCTAGAGAAGGAAATGGCAATCCACTCCAGTAATATTGCTTGGAAAGTCTCATGGACAGAGGAGCCTGGTATATAGTCCATGGGGTTGCAAAGAGTTGGATATGACTGAGTGATTTCACGATTTCACAAGTAGGTCTTTGGTGAGGTTTGGGACTTTTCTTTAATATATAAAATTATTTGTTTTAATTTTGACACCTTCCTGGCATGAAGTTTAGCCCTATCTGAAACACTAGAGGACACACATAACTTTAAGTTAAATTTTTGGCATTTTTGTGGTTTATATGTCAAAGCAGCAAAATTCCTACAGTACACATTCTCATGCAAAGGGGCCCTGGGCCCAGCTGCTAAATATTTTCTGGATGTGACACCAGACAAAGGCCTGGAGCAATGGCCATCGTGTCCTCGGGCTAGAGTGTCTGAGAACAGGTGAGCTGGCTGGCTGTGTGGAGGAAGATGCAGCCTATTTGTACTCAGAGAAGATATTGTTATTTCTGTGTCAGAGTAATCGTCTTCACCTACAACATTCTTTCCCTACAAAGGGAGCTGCTGCAGAGGTAAAACATGAGTGATTTGGAAATGACAGCCCATAGAGTGATGATGAAACAGACAGAAGCAGAAGGCCGACCCATACGTACCCGCTGCCTTCTGCCTTTTTGGCCCATCTTTTTGGTTTTTGCCCTCTACCTTTTGGGGGCTTCCCTGATAGCTCAGTTGGTAAAGAATCCACTGGCAACGTAGGAGACCATGGTTCGATTCCTGGGTCGAGAAGATCTGCCAGAGCAGGGATAGGCTACCCACTCCAATATTCTCCGGCTTCCCTTGTGGCTCAGCTGGTAAAGAATCTGCCTGCAATGCAGGAGACCTGGGTTTGATCCATGGATTGGGAAGATCCCCTGGAGAAAGGAAAGGTTACCCACTCCAGTATTCTGGCCTGGAGAATTCCATGGACTTACGCAGTCCATGGGGTCGCAAAGAGTCACAGTGGAGTGACTTTCACTTTTCACTTTCAAGTCAGCTTTGCCATTTCCTTGCTGGGAGATTATTCTGTGGTTTTGGCACAAAACAACCTGGGAAAGAAAGCAAAGACTATGGATATGGTTGCCTTTTCTCCGCGAAGCCAGCTAGCGCCTTGTTTTTTTGTGAGCCTGCCACTGTGGGAAAATTGCGAGAGTGTCAAGTTTCCTTCTTTGTCCTGAGCCCACTTCATTTACCAGCGAGCCAAGCTGGGAACAGAGCCGCCTCTCACAGGCCTCGTGAATGACTCCATTTTCTCAGGGCAGCTCTGCCCGTCCATTGTCTGACTGTCATGCCCTCTTGTCTAGGTGTTCCCTGCAGGCCGGCTGTTATGTAACGCCTGTGCAGGGGACATCGCGTGAGAGCGAGAGGATCCGAGAGAGAGAGAGAGAGAGAGAG
>SJYC01079324.1:0-38928 GCA_006408675.1 Madoqua kirkii | reverse complement strand
AAGTAGCCAAAGTACTGGAGTTTCAGCTTTAGCATCAGTCCCTCCAATGAACACCCAGGACTGATCTCCTTTAGGATGGACTGGTTGGGTCTTGTTGCAGTCCAAGGGACTCTTAAGAGTCTTCTCCAATGCCACAGTTCAAAAGCATCAATTCTTCAGTGCTCAACTTTCTTTATAGTCCAACTTTCACATCCATACATGACCACTGGAAAAACCGTAATATGTGTAACTGAGACATAAAAAAGAAATAATAGTAATAGTATCTTCCACACTGATTTGCTCTGAGAATTGAATAAAAATATTTCAAAGCACTTAGTACAGTGCCAGGCACACGATAATAGCCCAGTAATCGTAGCTATCAGTAAACTTAAAAGGCAAGGCCCTTTGGAAAGGCAACAGTGGTCAATAGACTAGTCAATGAGTAATCCAGATCATTTGGTCAAAAATAGCTTTTCAGCAAAGATCTGTTTCAAAGATCAGTAGAGAGAAGATAAGTAGGTATGGAAGTGCAAACTAAATCACCTGAAGAATTCTTTTCAAATTGGAAAGAAAAAGGTCATTAAAGGGACTGCTGATGTGAAAACATGTGAGACATTACCCAGTGTCTTTCTCTGCTTTACCATTCCACTCGAAGGATTAAACTGTCAGTAAATGCTTAGGGCAGCCAACATCCCCAGCGAAGGTATTCCCTGGGGAGAAATGAAGTCTCAGGGCTGATTGGGAATATTGTGGAGATCTGGCCATAATGCATCTCTGGCTCCTACTGGCCACATCCCATCTCACCACATTCCAGTCCTCCAGCCACGTGGAAACTAGAGCAGTGTATCAAACATGCGTGTTCTCCCGCCTGCCCTGCTCTTGCATGCTTGGCTCCTTTTGCCTGTCGACACCTCCCCGCCCCTTCACATGGCTGGCATATTCTGCAAAACTCAGCTCAGGTATTGCCTCCTCTGGAAAACCTCCCCCCACCTCTGCTATTGTGGTTGCCAGAGGCTTCCAGTCTTGTAGCATGTAACCCACTTTCTCATCTTTGTCTCCCACTCTGTTGTAAGTACCATAAGTAACTCCAGTGGAGCATGCTACCTGAGACAGAAGTGCTCCAAACGTGTTGGCTACAGCCTCCCTCTGGTAATCTGCAAGCCTATGGGCTATGATTCTTCTCTCACATTCTGAAGTGGAAGTAGTTAGGGGAGGCCCGTGGATTTGGCGGAAGCTGTAGTTTCATATCTGAAGCATGAGAAAACTTGGAAGGTAACTCTTTAAAGAATATCATTAAACTCACTGAAGGATTAAATCATAGCACGTCATTTGGGCAATGGTTTCCAAGCCCCAGTGCACGACACAATATTGGTCTCTGTGAAGTTTTCCCAAGTCAATGAGGATTCTTTTTAAAAAAATTGCCACCATGAGGCTGCCTAGTCCTACGGCCTGAGACAAGGAGGTAACTTACAGTTCATATCCTCCAGTTCTCCCTGGACGGATGTCTGGGCTACCCCTTCCCCACCTTCCTATAAATGATGACCATTCTGATTTGTACAGCTGAAGAAACAAAAGCAAAGTAATTTCTTAAAGGTCTCATAGTTACCAAGTTTTAAAATTAGGATCCAGGTCCATCTGTCTGATTCCAGAGCGTTTAAGTGCGATCTTCTTTAGTTGGTACCTGCTCATGTCATAGGCTTCATTTCATACGCTTAGTGCCCAGAGAGCCTTCTCATATGGGGCTGAGCTGACAAACTCAAGTCTATGTCACTATACTTGTACCCCAGACCAGACTGCACTAGTGCCCTTGAATCATTCTGGAAGTATTGCACACCTCCTGACTCTCTTTTCCTCTTCTTTATCCTGTGAGTCCTCTTGGTACTGGGTAGGAAGACAACCTTCCAGGGTAGATAAAAAAGGACCTTCACATCTCATACTATTATATTTCCTTACCCCATAGCAGGATCCACTCTATTATGGGATTACAGTGGAATTCCTAGTTGTAGGGAGAGTGCCATGGGTCCAATCATTCTACAATAGATTCCAAAATTCCTTTAAACAGTTAACTTGGACAAGAGCTTTGTACAAAGATAAGCAGGTCTTTAGGCTTCCCTTTGAGTCCTCTTGGTACTGGGTAGGAAGACAACCTTCCAGGGTAGATAAAAAAGGACCTTCACATCTCATACTATTATATTTCCTTACCCCATAGCAGGATCCACTCTATTATGGGATTACAGTGGAATTCCTAGTTGTAGGGAGAGTGCCATGGGTCCAATCATTCTACAATAGATTCCAAAATTCCTTTAAACAGTTAACTTGGACAAGAGCTTTGTACAAAGATAAGCAGGTCTTTAGGCTTCCCTGGTGGCTCAGACGGTAAAGTGTCTGTCTACAATGCGGGAGACCCAGGTTCAATCCCTGGGTTGGGAAGATCCTCTAGAGAAGGAAATGGCAATCCACTCCAGTAATATTGCTTGGAAAGTCTCATGGACAGAGGAGCCTGGTATATAGTCCATGGGGTTGCAAAGAGTTGGATATGACTGAGTGATTTCACGATTTCACAAGTAGGTCTTTGGTGAGGTTTGGGACTTTTCTTTAATATATAAAATTATTTGTTTTAATTTTGACACCTTCCTGGCATGAAGTTTAGCCCTATCTGAAACACTAGAGGACACACATAACTTTAAGTTAAATTTTTGGCATTTTTGTGGTTTATATGTCAAAGCAGCAAAATTCCTACAGTACACATTCTCATGCAAAGGGGCCCTGGGCCCAGCTGCTAAATATTTTCTGGATGTGACACCAGACAAAGGCCTGGAGCAATGGCCATCGTGTCCTCGGGCTAGAGTGTCTGAGAACAGGTGAGCTGGCTGGCTGTGTGGAGGAAGATGCAGCCTATTTGTACTCAGAGAAGATATTGTTATTTCTGTGTCAGAGTAATCGTCTTCACCTACAACATTCTTTCCCTACAAAGGGAGCTGCTGCAGAGGTAAAACATGAGTGATTTGGAAATGACAGCCCATAGAGTGATGATGAAACAGACAGAAGCAGAAGGCCGACCCATACGTACCCGCTGCCTTCTGCCTTTTTGGCCCATCTTTTTGGTTTTTGCCCTCTACCTTTTGGGGGCTTCCCTGATAGCTCAGTTGGTAAAGAATCCACTGGCAACGTAGGAGACCATGGTTCGATTCCTGGGTCGAGAAGATCTGCCAGAGCAGGGATAGGCTACCCACTCCAATATTCTCCGGCTTCCCTTGTGGCTCAGCTGGTAAAGAATCTGCCTGCAATGCAGGAGACCTGGGTTTGATCCATGGATTGGGAAGATCCCCTGGAGAAAGGAAAGGTTACCCACTCCAGTATTCTGGCCTGGAGAATTCCATGGACTTACGCAGTCCATGGGGTCGCAAAGAGTCACAGTGGAGTGACTTTCACTTTTCACTTTCAAGTCAGCTTTGCCATTTCCTTGCTGGGAGATTATTCTGTGGTTTTGGCACAAAACAACCTGGGAAAGAAAGCAAAGACTATGGATATGGTTGCCTTTTCTCCGCGAAGCCAGCTAGCGCCTTGTTTTTTTGTGAGCCTGCCACTGTGGGAAAATTGCGAGAGTGTCAAGTTTCCTTCTTTGTCCTGAGCCCACTTCATTTACCAGCGAGCCAAGCTGGGAACAGAGCCGCCTCTCACAGGCCTCGTGAATGACTCCATTTTCTCAGGGCAGCTCTGCCCGTCCATTGTCTGACTGTCATGCCCTCTTGTCTAGGTGTTCCCTGCAGGCCGGCTGTTATGTAACGCCTGTGCAGGGGACATCGCGTGAGAGCGAGAGGATCCGAGAGAGAGAGAGAGAGAGAGAGAGAGAGAGAGAGAGGAAAAACCCAGAGGGTAACCAAGACCAAAATGTCTTCCTAAGAAGGAAAAAAAAAGAAGAAAAGACTGTTTGTCAGCTGTTTTCCTAGGCTTCTCTGCCTGAGTGATACATTTTGGTTGCTGACATACAAAGTCCTGCAGCTGACTCAAGTGAGCGCTTCTGATTATCTTACATGTGAGACGGAATGTGCTGCACCCTCAGACCCATGCCAGGGCAGCTGCCATCCAGGTCCTCCTGTAAGACTGTGACATGAAACCCTGCCCCTTCTCTCTCATGGTGGAAGGAAAGGCCCTACCCCCTTCTTACTCGCCACTTTCTACACCTCCTTCTCTTACTACATCATTGCCCAGTGAGCCTCGCAGTCCTGCTTAGAGGATCATACGCCCCTTCAGACTTTCCTCTGACAACTTCCAGGTGGCCTTGGCTCTCTGTCAGAGTTCCGTGTGGACAGGTGCCGTCATTTCATGGTCACAGTGGGGACCCCTATCCACTATTCCCCCCATTTCCATCACCTGGATGCCAAGTCCTGGGCCTAAATGTTACCCATCGTCTCTTTGGATCACATTACAAGCAGGGTGGTGACATGGTGGAAGGTGGAATGGGGTGGCTCCTTCTTTCTCTGCCTCCCCCAGCATTCCTCTCAAGCTTGTTCGACAGAACACCAGCCCTGGAGTCACAGGGAGAGACTTTCTGGCAAATAAAATAGGATTGCATGGCTAGGATATTCTATAGACTCTCTACCCTTTTTTGCATAGACCTTACCCTGCATACTCTTTCCTCCTCTTGCACAGATGAAGAGCATGCATCATAAAACCCTGAAATGTTTGCAGTAAAGAAACCTACCTACAAACCTAGAAATGTTTGCTATAACATTTCCCAAATTTACTTGACTGCTAGTCTATAAGCTCAGGGGGACAGAGATTTTCCTGTATTTTTCATGGTTGAATTTGTAGTTCACAGCCCTTCTGTGGGTCTTCAATAAATGTCTTTTAAATTGTAGAAAATTACTTGACCCTTTTTTCCAATTCATATCCATGAATATCTTACAGAACTCTAACACACCCTGGAATGTGCTGTGGTGAATGCTGGTCTATGCCATTCACTGATTCTATTAATTACAAAGAAAAGAGGAGAGAAAGAGCGCAGGTAGACCCAAGATCAAGACTTTCCGGTCCTCACCGAAGAACAGGCTGCAGGAGCCTGCTCGGTCCACAGCCCTTTCTACGCATCCGGCTCACCCCCAAGCCATTCTAGAGGGAGGGTGCTGAATGGCCCCGTCTTTGCAGCTCTCCTGGTCCACTCTGGCTTGTCCTCCCACCCTGTTTAATTCACCCTGGTTCTGTGAATCTTTGGCTTTGGTAACTGCCTCTTGGTAGGTTTTTCTGACTCTCCTCCTTGTTATAAAAATTCATTAAAACAAAATAAAACTTTTTCTCTATCTTCCTGTCTGGGGCTTTGAAGTCTGAAAAATGTGGATTTGAATCCATCCTCTGCCATTTACTGGATATAGGTTTTTAGAAATTTCTTGCTTCTGTTAGAACCTGTTCTCCTCTATAAGTGGGGATAATAGCTCCCGTTGTATAGAGTTGTGCTGAGAAGTAAGTGCGCGTGTAAGGCCTCGGCACAGTCCTGGTGTTTAGCCAGCGCCAGGCACACGGCTGCTGCTGTGCAAGTGCTCTCCCCTCTTGCCTGCTGCCTCGGTTCGGGCACACTCATGATTCCAGGCGAGCCTCTGCTTTCCCTCTACTGGTTTGGACCCAGCTGGCAGGAACTCTGGTCCAGATATCCTGTCTGTGAGGATGTCTCTCCTCTCTTCCCCTCTGCCCCCTCATTGCTGCTGCCTTCGGCAGCCCCTTAGACTCACCCCTTCATCACTTCTCATGTCTTCACTAGCAGACATAGTCATTCGTTAGCACAGTGTTTCATAGTTCACAAAATTCTAATACATCGTCTCACTGAGTCTTCAATGACCCCTCTTCAGGCTGAGTTATCTTTCTACAGATGAGAAAAAAAGTGACTCAGTGACTGATTTGAGGTTTCACGGCAAGCAAATGTTGGAGGCTAGATCTGAACGCTGATCTGCCTTCAGATGCAGAGTTCTCCCTCGCTAACTCATTCAGCTGCCACCTGGGTAACTATGAGGCACAATGGAGGTAGGGGGCAGAAGCCTATTCCCCCAGCCCCCACAGGAACTCATCATTAATATTTTTGTATCCATCAGTTGCATGCCCCAGATTCAGGGACCCAAAAGTTCTCAGCAGCCCCTTTCCAGGGCAGTGGTGCATGAAATGCCTATGTCCATGTCCAGTAACAGCAAAGATTTTCAGTGAAACATGCAAAAGAAAATTCTGATTAACCTACTTGAGATTCCAGTATGAGTAACGTTATTACATTGTCAATGAATAAAACGCTTCACATCTTTTAAGAGAGCTTGTTTAGTCCCTGCTTTGTTGAGTATGTATACTACACCCCCACTCCCTCCAGCCCAACACACAGAGGCATCTTCATGGTGCTAAAGTAATGAACAAATGTGGTCTTCCTTTTTAGGTTGGTCTTTATATCACATCCTAAAACTACATATCTGAAACCTAGTGACAAATCCTTGATCATCTTGGGATCTAGAATGCCTTTGTCACTGTAAGTCAAGGTCCTGTGAAGGAACAAAACATGTCAGGAACAGGAGGCATTCAAAAGGCATAGGCATCCTCTGCCAGCACCATGGACAGTCCCCCACCTTTCTCCTGATCCCCGAGGTCAGCCGCTTTAAAAATGTAAGTGGTAATTAAGAAGAAAGAGACAGGTCTGCTCTCTCTGTAGGAAGAATCTTGCACTAGGAAAATAAGGCTCTCTGTTCTTCTTTAGGGCAGCGAACACTGTTGGAGAACTGGGATTGTAACACATGACACGGAGAAAGAAATGGTGGTCTCACAGCCCCTGATTGGAGGTACCAGGAATAGCCCATCACCTGTTTCTCCTCCTTCTAGTACACTTTAATTCCTCTGTCTTTCTCTCAGCCTCCAAAGGTCCCTGAAAAAGTATCTCCAGTGTTATTTTCACAAAGAAGTCTCAACACAAAAACTTTAAAACCCTCTAACTTATCATTCCACTCTGCCATCTAAGGGCACATCTAGAATCTCAAATTTCCACCTTTATAGAAAAAGCATTAAATCAGAGTCTCTGAACTCTGGTGATGAAGCATATTCCACCCTTATATTTCTGCATGACAAACCACTCTAAAACCTAGTGACTAAGAACAACAACATCTATTTTGTTGAAAGAGTTAGATTCCTTGGGCGTCTCTTTCTGTCTCGGTGTGACAGCTCCACATGGCCTTCTCAGCATGCACTTTCAGGGCGAGTGGACTCACAGGTTGAATCAATGTTCCCAGAGTGTAGACTGCCTTCTATAACTTCATCTCAGAAGTTACTCATTGTCACTTCTGTTAAGGTGTCACAGGACCCATCCAGGTTTGGAGGAGAGGAGATAAGCCTCACTTCTGATAGGGGGTGAGGGTTGAAATGACAAGGTCCTGGAGCAGCATGTAAGTTGAGAAATACAGCTGCAGCCATTTTTGGAAAGATCAACCCACCACACGGAGTAAGTCAATGAAGGAACACTGGTCTGAAGGGCTACTAGCTTCTGAACTGTCAGACACCGTGACAATATACTTTTCACTGCCTTTCAAAGAAGCTGTAAGAGAATAAAGCAGTAAAGCACCATACAGGCCAAGTCTGTTGTAGAAAGCATCCATTCCCTTCATGTCCTTTTTACCTCTTCAAACCACTGGTGATAGGTATTGAAGCTGGCACCACCATTACTGTCAGTCGGAAAATCAAAGAAAGCTAGGATTTTTTACATCACAGGCAAGAAGGCTGAGAGTGAGCCCAGGCTTGATGACAGGATGAGGAGAATGAAATCAAATATTGTTCTTGTAACTAGAATAACCAAAAGGGAGTTCCTCACTTTTGTTGAAGGAACAGTTTTACTCTGAGCAATCAGGGGTTTCCAGGACAGAGATATAAGAAATTGGTTAGCACGTGGAATGAATGAAGACATAAAAAAAGGAGGTCCCAATCCTACTATAAGTAAGGTAATAAATTAGTAAAGGTAATGTATTAAGATATAAGGAGCTTCTTAGGTGGCACAGTGGTATAAAGAATCCACCAGCCAAGCCAAAGATTCCAGTTCGATCCTTGGGTTGGGAAGATCCCTTGGAGAAGGAAATGGCAACCACTCTAGTACTTTTCCCTTCATGTCCTTTTTACCTCTTCAAACCACTGGTGATAGGTATTGAAGCTGGCACCACCATTACTGTCAGTCGGAAAATCAAAGAAAGCTAGGATTTTTTACATCACAGGCAAGAAGGCTGAGAGTGAGCCCAGGCTTGATGACAGGATGAGGAGAATGAAATCAAATATTGTTCTTGTAACTAGAATAACCAAAAGGGAGTTCCTCACTTTTGTTGAAGGAACAGTTTTACTCTGAGCAATCAGGGGTTTCCAGGACAGAGATATAAGAAATTGGTTAGCACGTGGAATGAATGAAGACATAAAAAAAGGAGGTCCCAATCCTACTATAAGTAAGGTAATAAATTAGTAAAGGTAATGTATTAAGATATAAGGAGCTTCTTAGGTGGCACAGTGGTATAAAGAATCCACCAGCCAAGCCAAAGATTCCAGTTCGATCCTTGGGTTGGGAAGATCCCTTGGAGAAGGAAATGGCAACCACTCTAGTACTCTTGCCTGGGAAATCCCATGGATGGAGAAGCCTGGCAGGCTACAGTCCATGGGGTCACAAAGAGTCAGACAGGACTAAGTGACTTCACAGCAGCAGCCACAGCAACATTATGATATAAAGCTCCATGCTGTGGAGTGAAAAAAAAAGTCTCTGAAACTAACACAACATTGTAAATCAACTACACTCCAGTAAAATTAAAAAAAAAAAAATGAGTCTCTTTTTATGAAAAAGGATGAAAAAAAATCCAAAAAATGTGAGAGCTCTGAAAAGAGAAAATGAGATTTCTCTCTCAGTATGCCCATCCAGCTATGTAAAAATAAAACAAGGTTTCAGATAATAAAATAAAGATTAATAAGGTAGACAGTCAACAAAGACCCAGTGTGTAAAACAAGGAACTATACTCAATATTATATAGCACCTATAAGGGAAAATAATTTTTCAGATTGAAAAGGCATTACAGTTATTACTTTCACTAATCTATACTAAACTAGAAGGGGTTCCTTTAAATATAATATTGTGCTGTGTGCTATGCTTAGTTGCTCAGTCATGTCTGACTCTTTGTGACCCCATAGACTTGCCCACCAGGCTCCTCTGTCGATGAAGTTCTCCAGGCAAGAACACTGGAATGAGTAGCCATTTCCTCCTCCAGGGGATCCTCTCAACCCAGGGATCAAACCCAGGTCTCCCGCATTGCCAGCAGACTCTTTACCATCTGAGCCATCAGGGAAGCCCAAGAATACTGGAGTGGGTAGGCTGTCCCTTCTCCAGGTGAGCTTCCTGACCCAGCAATCAAACCGGGATCTCCTGCATTGCAGGCGGATTCTTTACCAGCTGAGCTACCTTGGAAGACCAAATATAATATTAATGTTTATTAGTAGTAATACAAACTAAGAGAAAAAAATGAAACAAAAACAACATAACAAATCACCTCTTGAAATGACCAAGATACTTGGACAATATGCATTCTAATTTCAATTCACCTTAAAGATTGTTTTTCCATTAAATTCTTCAAGTTGGAGGATGAGGACTTGGTGTTCAGTTCAGTTCAGTAGCTTACACTGGAATGAGTAGCCATTTCCTCCTCCAGGGGATCCTCTCAACCCAGGGATCAAACCCAGGTCTCCCGCATTGCCAGCAGACTCTTTACCATCTGAGCCATCAGGGAAGCCCAAGAATACTGGAGTGGGTAGGCTGTCCCTTCTCCAGGTGAGCTTCCTGACCCAGCAATCAAACCGGGATCTCCTGCATTGCAGGCGGATTCTTTACCAGCTGAGCTACCTTGGAAGACCAAATATAATATTAATGTTTATTAGTAGTAATACAAACTAAGAGAAAAAAATGAAACAAAAACAACATAACAAATCACCTCTTGAAATGACCAAGATACTTGGACAATATGCATTCTAATTTCAATTCACCTTAAAGATTGTTTTTCCATTAAATTCTTCAAGTTGGAGGATGAGGACTTGGATGTTCAGTTCAGTTCAGTAGCTCAGTCATGTCCGACTCTTTTCCACTCTATGAACTACAGCACGCCAGGCCTCCCTGTCCGTCACCAACTCCCAGAGTCCACTCAAACCCATGTCCATTGAGTCGGTGATGCCATCCAACCATCTCATTCTCTGTTGTCCCCTTCTCCTCCTGCCCTCTATCTTTGCCAGCATCAGGGTCTTTTCCAATAAATCGGCTCTTCACATCACGTGACCAAAGTATTGGAGTTTCAGCTTCAACATCAGTCCTTCCAAAGAACACCCAGGACTGGTCTCCTTTAGGATGGATTGGTTGGATCTCCTTGCAGTTCAAGGGACTGTCAAGAATCTTCTCCAACACCACAGTTGAAAAGCATCATTTCTTCAGTGCTCAGCTTTCTTTATAGTCCAACTTTCACATCCATACATGACCACTGAAAAACCATAGCCTTGACTAGATGGACCTTTTTTGACAAAGTAATGTCTCTGCCTTTTAATATGCGGTCTAGGTTGGTCATAACTTTCCTTCCAAGGAGTAAGCGTCTTTTAATTTCTTGGAGGTTACTAATGGCTTATTAAGTGCTACTACTGAGCTGGAGCCCCTTCTAGTTTATTAAAGATTAGTGAAAGTGATAAATGTAATGCCTTTTCAATCTGAAAAGTTCTTTTCCCTTATAGGCGCTACATAATATTGAGTATAGTTCCTCATGCCATACTGTGGGTCTTTGTTGACTATCTATCTTATGTATAGGAGTGTGGATATGTTATGGTGCTTGATTTTTATTACCAAATTATTTATGAACATCAGTATTCTATGGCACATGTTTAGTCACAACCAGTCTTACGAACAATGGATTTTAATGTTTCAAAATAAATATATTTCCAGTTTATCAGTTAAGAAAAAGAATGCAGCACAGTGTTTGATCACTCTGTGGAAGAAGGTCCAGGTGGGCAGCAAAGAGAGCCCATGTTAAAGCAATCAGAGTGGAGATGTCCAGGAGAAGGACAAATATGAGGAATATTTAAGTTATAAACTCATTAAGGTTGGTAATTTGTGGTAGGATGAAATAAGGAATGATCACTAGGATACTAGTACAGGCAACTTGGAAGAAGCAGTGGTACCAATTGGGGCAGTAAACAAAATGAAGGAGAAGCAATTAAAAAGAGGAGAAGAGATGCTGAGTTTTCTTTTGGGCAGCAAGAAGCTGGATTGACAGTTGGTGGATCCATCTGGCAGCCCACCTTCTGGTAGCCCACCATTTGACAGCCCTTTACAGCCATAGAGCCTCTTGGGAAGCAGCTAGACCAGTCTTGAACTTGAAGATTCCTCATGAGATGTTAAGGAGCTGAGATTGGAGATCCTCAATTTATAGGCCTTTTCTCCTCAAACTGTTTAAAAACTTTACCTTGAAAAGGAAACTTGGACAGAGAAGATAACCTATAATATACTGGATGAGAGTTCTGTAAATTGAGGAGTCTAGTGGTCCATATAGAGAGTACTCTCATTAGCAATTGGAACTTCACCACGTTACCTATTCCTTCCTTTTTTAAATTTTTTTAATGTGGACCATTTTTAAAATCTTTACTGAATTTGTTACAATATTGCTTCTGTTCTATATTTTGGTGTTTTGGCCACAGAGCATGTGGGATCTTGGTTCCCTGACCAGGGACTGAACCAACACATCCCACACTGAAAGGAGAAGTCTTAACCACTAGGTCACCATTCCTTCTTTTACCCAATAACATTGTCCTAATACTTACTCTGCTAGGGGCTGAGACTACAAAGATGAACAAAATTTAGAGAACATACTTACGAGACTCGCAATTAAGTGTTCAGAGATTATTATGACTTCTGTAGCAGACAGTGTGAAACTCTGGTTCAATTTGAAATGCTCTGGTGTTTCCCTTTTTTCTTTTTCAGTAGGGTAAAGGATAGTTTAATGTAATTGGTGAATATGTTAGCCTATCCAAGTCTGAATATGGCAAACTAGATATTTCGGACCAATTTTCCTATTGAGGATAACCAGAAAAGCCTAGAAAAAAACTGAAAGCTAACAAGAGAGGGAAGAATTACTGGGCCAGTTTGGAGGCCCAGAGTAGGCCCGGATCTGCTTTAGTTTAAGAGCATTTGGTAGCTCCTGAGGGGCTGGAGAGAAACTAAGTGGCTGAATTAACAGAACAGATTGCTGTCCAGGGGTGAAAAGTCTCCATGGCAAATCTTGTTACTTTCAGTTGAGATCCTGAAGTAGGAAGGAAGAATTCGTAGAAAAGCCCACCCAGGTGCTTCACATTAGAATTATCCCAGTTGCCTGGCGGAAGCAAATGTAAATCCTCTTTCAAGAAAGAGCAAAGGTCTACTAATAGTTTTGTACACACAATTAGCTGGACATCTTTGTTTTGTATACTCTTTGGTAGTGAGCTGTAGTTCACAATAAAAGGGCTTTATACACATTCCTACTTATTTCACACAATATATATGCTAAGCACCTAGCCTCATGGCTGGCACATACTAGAGAAATGAGATTGCTTCCTGTCCCCCTTCCTTTTTTTCTTTCTAGCAGAGAAAAGAAAAAAAGAGGAAAATGTGAATGTTCCCAAACATCTCACTTCCCAAGTACAGGCACCCTCACTCTCTTTCATTCTCTTACAACAACTTCATCCCCATGGCAACTGCAATCAGAGGTTGGGCCTGTGAAGAAAAGCAGGGATGTGGGCACGGCAGCCTGAACTTGATTACCTCCTTGCATGAGAGGACATCCTCGCTAATGACTAAATTGCTGGAGTCCTAAGCTGAAAGTGCCCATTAACGGATAATATGGTCGTTTGTCCTATATTTTCTTTTCCCTTCCAAAACACTAAAGAAAATCTTTGTTTAAAGGCTTACCTTTGCTGCAGGTTGCAGTTAATCCTATAATCACTGAATGAATAGCTATCAAGCCAGACATTCTTTGTGTGCCAGAGAAGCAAGAAGCCTGAGTGGAGGCATTTCTGCAGGGAGATTGCGATGTCTGGGGAGGCTGGGGTTGGGGGGCAGGCGCAGCTGGCCGTGGGCTGCAGAGAGCAGCTAGCTGCTTGTCTGTTCACCTGCTCCCACTCAGCCGGCCTGTCTCAGCCTGTACCTGCTGGACCGGGTGCTTGCATCCACCCGGTTTCATGCCTCAGCTTGTTAGGAACAGCCATTTGACATGTTTACGACACAAGAAAAGGCTAATGATACTTGGAAACAACAATGAAACTAGCAGATGAAAAATCCGACATCTGAAAATCAAAGAGGTGCCATGGACCACTTATAGATGACACCTTACCTTCCTTCAAGCCTCATCCCACCACCTCCACCCCCATACCCAAACTCTTACCCCCAACCAATTCACTTGAAAAGTACCAGTCTTAGGAAGAGATTTAAAAAAAGAGATTTTCAGGCTTGGAGGTGAGCAACAAGTTCAAAGGGCCAAACACTGAAATCACAAAGGGAGGCTTATTTTTAGCTGATGTTGAAATTCTTTCTAGTGACCTCAAAGAAAATTCTGCCTTTAGCAGAGATTTGTTCTGCAAGGAGGATCAATTGGAATTCTTTGCGGACCAGGAAGGTGGTGGGGGTCAGGGGAAAGGGGTCAGGAGAGGACATTTGGACTTCATTTCTGCGGAATTCGGCAAGAGGCTTTCTTCTGGCAGAAGTGAGCACCACTGAAGACTAGATTAGTAAGTAATTAACTCAGCAAATATTTATTGAGGACCTAGAGTATCCCTGTGCTGTGCTGGGCGTAGGAGTCACTCTGGCCAATCAGAGAGACTGTGTCCCTCCCCTCATGGAGTATAAGGAGGCAAGGGCAATGTGGTTCCAAAAAACAGGTTCCAAGTGGGTTAGACACCTATAGCACATGGGCCTTGCAGGGTGACTGGCCTTAAAAAACAAAAAACAGCTGGAGAATTTTCAGGCCAGAATAACCACCAACTCCTTCATCCCACATCTGCACAGGTCTGGCAGGAGGGCAAGGTGTGAGGAAGAGGGTGGCATAGGAGGCTGTCATAGATGACTTGCAAACACAAAGACCCCACCTGAAAGTGGATGGTCAAGATGGGCCTGGGGCAAGGGGAACTCGGGGATGTAGTTGGGGAGATTGATCATCTACATAAATAGTGTCAAGAACCGGAGAAATTAACTGGAGGCCAGAACAGTGCTGTCTTGCAAAACAGCAAAAACTGTCAGAGGAACACCACCGATACTTCTCTGAGCATCTTCTTCCAGGGAGCCCAGAACTAGAGGGAGGAGAAAACGGGATTGACAGGTGGTAGACTGACTACCCAGAGGTCAGCTAAGAAGGACACACACTGCCAGTCTGCTCATGGGTGGGAAACTGGAGGTACAATGTCCCATCTTTCTGGGGAAAGTATGAGAGTCACCCAGAGAGGTTTTGGTGGTGCTCTGATTTCCAGAATGAACTGGTATGGAGGCAGCAAAAAGATCTGACAGTGGAAAACGTTCTAGTCTTTTTTTTAAATTAATTTTCTTTGGAGTATAGTTGCTTTCCAATATTGTGTTAGTTTCTACTGTACAGCAAAGTGAATCAGCTATAAATATACATCGCATGCCTGCATGCTCTGTCGCTTCAGTCTTATCTGACTCTTTGCAACCCTAGGGACTGTAGCCCACCAGGCTCCTCTGTCCATGGAATACTCTAGGCAAGAATATTGGAGTCGGTTGCCGTTTCGTTCTCCACAAAATCTTCCTTACCCAGGGATCACACTCAAGTCAGTCTTGAGTTTCCTGCATTGGCAGGTGGATTCTTTACCCACTGAGCCCCCTGGGAAGCCCATGTATACATATACAACCTCTTTTTTGGAGAACTTTCTAGTCTTGATTTTGCTCTGGATTCCTCTGCATGACCCTTGGCAAGCTTCCTTCCTTAACAATTTCCTTGTTTGCAAAGCATCAAAAACACTCATTACAGCAATTCCAATCCATTACCTTCATCATGCTCACTGCCAAAATTAAGTAGTGTAATACCAATATATCCTCTGTAAATCCTTCCCTATGACATCATCTCTGATGTTTACAAAGTGTTTCCAGCCAAATTAGAGCAGGGAGGATTGGACCTTAACATCCAGAGAGAGGGGGATGTAGCCATATCCTTCTACAGGATGAAGTCATGGCCCCTGCGTAGTTACTGCAGTTGGCCCTGGGACACCATGGACCCCGCCAACTTGGAGAGCTGAGCAAAGCAGAGCATCCCTCAGCCTTCAGAGCCAGCAGGACCGTATTGCACAGATGTGCCCCAGTCATGGACTGCCATGTGGTAAGATCTTACTCTTCAAATATGGAAGGCTTTCCCCCATATTTGTAGGACCATGGAGGACTGGGACTCATTACTTTTCTCTCTCCCTCAGTATCCAGAACTAATGCTCAGTGTTTTTTAGATTCTTGTTGATAGAACAAATTCAGCAGACATCTACCAAAAGTTTATTGAATGGATCCTATGACAGGCCCTGAGCTACAACAAAGAGATGTTTTTGTCAAGGACCAGGCCACTCTCTGGGTAGGTGCTTACAGTTACAAGATTGTTTTCAACTGCTTTAAAAAAATGACCCATCAGATTTGCATTTCTCCCTAGAGTAGCAGCCTCCCAGTTTTGAGAGGGCCAGTTCCCCAGGGTCCACAGTGGGTTGGGGCCAGTCCTTATCCAAGTGAGCCGAGACCTTCACTGAGTGACAGGCCAGAGGCAAGTCGCTGATGCAAGTTTTAGTAGTCGCTAAGGCTCCCAAATTCACTCCAAAGATGAGGAAGGGTTCTTAGCCAGAGTTTTACTAGTTTATTGTGAGTCGAATTGTTTTCTGAGATTCTTGGAATGGGATGGGGGAGGACAGTGGTGTGGTGGCAGGGACAGGGTGTTAGGAAAGCAGGCGGAGAGAGTCAAGCAGTTGCGGAGCATTTCAGAGCGGCAAATGTCATCTTGCTGCTGCTAAGTCACTTCAGTCATGTCCGACTCTGTGCGACCCCATAGACGGCAGCCCACCAGGCTCCCCCATCCCTGGGATTCTCCAGGCAAGAACACTGGAGTGGGGACAGCGGCACTTACAAGCTTTTCCCCTTTGATAAGATGAATGGAACAGAAAACCTGAGTGCTCTTATCTTATCATGTCTTCTTAGGAAACAAACCTAGAAATGTTCCTGTTGGCCAGCCTGGTACTTAGCCCGCACTCAGAACCCAGACCTGCAGACACCTGGCAGAACCAAGCAGACTCAATGCAGAGAGGAAAAGGCAGGCCTTCAGGGAAAGGGACTGTGTCCTCCGAGCCTTTATCAACGTCCTGAAAGCTGAGGCTGCCCCAAGCTCTTGCTATGCTGATCCACAGACTTCCTGGAAACCTCATCTCCTGACTGAACAAGGCTGGCAGAGAGGGTCTGCAGATCTATCCCAACTCCCACTCCACCGAGGTCCCAGGAGCAAAGTGGTCCTGCAGCTGAGAGTCACGGGGACGTCCAGTCTTTGCCACGACCCTTCTCTCCTCCTCACTGATGACCTCCTGCTAGACCCCGTGAATTCAGACCTGCCCCAAGCCTGCATGGCTTGTGGCATTGGCACACAGTCAATTCTCTCCACCCCAAATGCAGGGAGACAGAGCTCTGCCGTGCGGTGGTCAGGGCTCCCTGGACCAGATTGGCTTTGGAGAGAGCCTGAGGGGCTGGGCTGTAGGGAGCCACTCCCCCTTCCTCCCCGTAAGGCCAGGGGGTAGATTAGAAATTTCTCCCTCGACCTCTCTGCAGCCCCAGAGGGTGACCGTCTCACTTATTCTTATCCACAACCTACCTGCTCCAATGGCAGCCACACTTCTTCCAAGCGCTTTCCTGGGGCCACTTAGCCAGACGCAAGAATGTCCCTTCAGTGACACGGCAGCTCTGTTGACACAGAGCTCTGAGCCAGAGCTCAGAGTCACAAAGTCCCAGAACTGGAAGAGACTGGAGAGCTATCCACACTTACCCCTCATAGGGGTGAGTTACCACTGCAACACCAAGACCCAAGAGCCACTATTGTTTTTTTAAATCTCCCAATTAAAAAAATCCCATTTCTCCTTTCTTAGTGCTGTACGATCTCAATTGCTATAGTCAGTCCTCATAAGATATGGTATCAGATACTGATATGTGATCCACCACTGTTCTGGGCATACAAAGGTGATTAAGAAAGTGTAGCTGTACAAAACAGGGAGCCCAGGCTGGTGCTTTGTGATGACCTAGAGGGGAAGGATTGGGGGAGGGGAGGCTCAAGAGGAAGGGGACATATGTATACTTATGGCTGATTCACGCTGTTATGCGGCAGAAACCAACACAACATTGTAAAGCAATTTTCCACCCATTAAAAAAAGAAAACAAAAGAGCAACCAGGTAGGCACATAAGTACAAGGTCTTGAGTGCTCTGTGTGGCCACATGCCAAGTGCTGCAGGAAGGGTTCTTGAGATGCCTGACGCCTGAGCCAGCGGCTTCAGAGAATGAATGGGATTTACCAGGTGGACAAATAGGAAGGGAGGGCGCATTTGAGGCAGAAAAAACAGCACTGACTCATTTACTTCCCCTTTCATTCTTTCAGCTCATATCTACTGAGTACCTGCTTGGTGGAAAGTAAGCTCTAAGTAAGACGAGCGATAAAAGAAACATTGCCCTCAGGTAGCTCACAGCCTAGTTTAGGCTACAGGTAAGAAAAAAGACAACGATGACATGGTGAGTTAAGGCAGAACACAGGGGTAAGATAGGTGATTTGAGAGGCCATGGGAGGGCATGAAATGAGAGAAAGCAGGAAGCAAGAACCAGCTTGGTAAGCTCAGGGAACAGGTGGCCAGAGTGGCAGGCCCACTGAAATAACAGAGGGACATGTAGCTGCGGAGACAGGGTGAGAATGCGGAAGGTCCTAGGTTTAGTTCCGTAGGTGATGGGACAAAGCGCTCTGAGGATGTGAAACGAGTGATGTGACCCTAGGTACATTCAAGGGAAACCACTCTGGGAGAGGTGTGGAGAGCCAGCAGGGAAGGCGCAGGGGTTTTCGTGGTCCTGCTTTCTCCTCTCTATGCAGCCGACTGTATCAATTTCCCTCTCGAAGTGTGATGCCAGAATGGAACAAAATACTGTAGTGTTTGTAGGTGACTGACCAGCAGAGACATCGTGAGATAAGTAATTATTGTAAATACTACCCTCCTGTTAACTGCTGCCTAGGATGACAGTAAGTTTTGGTAACATTGCTCTGCTGCTTCAGTTCAGTTCAGCTGCTCAGTCGTGTCTGACTCTTTGAAACCCCATGAACTGCAGCACGCCAGGCCTCCCTGTCTATCACCAACTCCCAGAGTCCACCCAAAGCCATGTCCATTGTGTCGGTGATGCCATCCAACCATCTCATCCTCTGTCATCCCCTTCGCCTCCTTCTCTCAATCCTTCCCAGCATCAGGATCTTTTCAAGTGAATCAGCTCTTCACATCAGGTGGCCAAAGTATTGGAGTTTCAGCTTCAACATCAGTCCTTCCAACAAACACCCAGGACTGGTCTCCTTTAGGATGGACTGGTTGGATCTCCTTGCAGTCCAAGAGACTCTCAAGAGTCTTCTCCAACACCACAGTTCAAAAGCATCAATTCTTCAATGCTCAGCTTTCTTTATAGCCCAACTCTCACATCCATACATGACCACTGGAAAAACCATAGCCTTGACAAGATGGGTGTTTGTTGGCAAAGTAATGTCTCTGCTTTTGAATATGCTCATAGCTTTTCTTCCAAGGAGCAAGCATCTTTTAATTTCATGGCTGCAGTCACCATCTGCAGTGATTTTGGAGCCCAGAAAAAGAAAGTCAGCCACTGTTTCCACCGTTTCCCCATCTATTTGCCATGAAGTGATGGGACCAGATGCCATGATCTTAGTTTTCTGAATGTTGAGCTTTAAGCCAACTTTTTCACTCTCTTCTTTCACTTTCATCAAGAGGTTCTTCAGTTCTTCTTCACTTTCTGCCATAAGGGAGGTTATTGATATTTCTCCTGGCAATCTTGATTGCAGCTTGTTTCTTCCAACCCAGCGTTTCTCATGATGTACTCTGCATATAAGTTAAATGAGCAGGGTGACAATATATAGCCTTGATGTATTCCTTTTCCTATTTGGAACAAGTCTGTTGTTCCATGTCCAGTTCTAGCTGTTGCTTCCTGACCTGTATACAGGTCTCTCAAGAGGCAGGTCAAGTGTTCTGGTATTTCCATCTCTTTAAGAAATTAAAAGACGCTTGCTCCTTGGAAGAAAAGTTATGATCAACCTAGATAGCATATTCAAAAGCAGAGATATTACTTTGCCGACTAAGGTCCGTCTAGTCAAGGCTATGATTTTTCCAGTAGTCATGTATGGATGTGAGAGTTGGACAGTGAAGAAGGCTGAGCACTGAAGAATTGATGCGTTTGAACTGTGGTGTTGGAGAAGACTCTTGAGAGTCCCTTGGACTGCAAGGAGATCCAACCAGTCCATTCTGAAGGATATCAGCCCTGGGATTTCTTTGGAAGGAATGATGCTAAAGTGGAAACTCCAGTACTTTGGCCACCTCATGCAAAGAGTTGACTCATTGGAAAAGACTCTGATGCTGGGAGGGACTGGGGGCGGGAGGAGAAGAGGATGACAGAGGATGTGATGGCTGGATGGCATCACTGACTCGATGGAAGCGAGTCTGAGTGAACTCCAGGAGTTGGTGATGGACAGGGAGGCTTGGCATGCTTCGATTCATGGGGTTGCAGAGTCAGACACGACTGAGTGACTGAACCGAACTGAGAATTTTCCATAGTTTATTGTGATCCATATAGCCAAAGGCTTTGGCATAGTCCATAAAGCAGAAATTGATGTTTTTCTGGAACTATCCTGCTTTTTCAGTGATCCAGCAGATGTTGGCAATTTGCATGTGAAGCTTATTACCAACATTAAATTTTGGATCACTTTCTTATTTAGTATGACCCAACACTGGTTCTTCATTTGATACTGAGATATTCAGCTCCTGCGACTAAAATGCAGGAATTCCCATTCATCTTAGTGAGATGTTATTTTGTAAACTCTGTTCATTCATCTAGCCCAACAGAATTATTTGGGATCCTATGTGTTCTATCAATATATTCTTATCTTGCCTAGCTTTACAGCATCTTTTGGGCTGACTGGGCCCAAAGCCTTGACATTGATTTCTTTTTTCCTTCTCATCCTCATTCAATGTATTAACAAAATCCAATTGTTTCTGTATAGAATTCGACTACCTCTTAGACCACGTCTCAGCACGTCCTTTGGCTGCCAGCCTGATTCAGCCATCATGATCGCACAGTTTATTACAAGAACCTGGTAACTTGTCTCTTGTTCCCAGTGAAGCTCCCTTCAGTTCCATGACTCCATAAAGGGAGCTTTGCAAATCAGAGCATGTTACTCTCTAGGTCAGTGGCTGTGTAATTACCATACCTGGTCTTTACAAGGGCCTCAAAATCCTGTCCCACCCAGCCTCCTGCCGTTTCTCTGGCCCCACCCTCTATCATTCTCCCCCAAAGTTCCTTCACTGCAGCCACACCAGATGCCCTACTAGGCTCTTTGCATTTGCTGTTTCATCTCTAGAGAGGCACATGCCTCTGGGTTTTACTAAAAGTTCTTCCTGTGTCCAAGATCTTGCCTGACTCTCCTCTTTAATATTGAAACCTTTTCCCTCTAACATCCTGTATCTTCTTGCACCACTTTCTCTCCACACCACCTATCAGCAACCACCATGTTATACATTTACTTATTATTATTTTTTGAAAATGAAGTGAAAGACACTCAGCCTTTCTGACTCTTTGCAACCCCATCCAGGCCAGAATATTGGACTGGGTAGCCTATCCGTTCTCCAGCGGATCTTCCTGACTCAGGAAACAAACTGGGATCTCCTGCATTGCAGGCAAATTCTTTACCAGCAGAGCTACCAGGGAAGCCCTTTTATTATTTTTTACCATTTATTTATTTGGGTCCAAGTCATGACATGTGAGATCTTTAGCTGCAGCATGTGAGATCTTAGTCCTCTGACCAAGGATTGAACCCAGGTCCGCTGCGTTGGGAGCGTGGCGTCTTACCCACTGGCCTATTGGGGCAGGCCCTATTTACTTATTTTTAAAAACTGTAAGTCTCTCCTGCTAGATTTACCAAACCAAAGAAGGCATGGATTTCTGTTTGTTTTGTTCACTGCTCTAATCCCAAGGCCCAACACATGGTAGGAATGTAATATTTGCTGAATAACTATAAGGCCAGAAATTTTGCCTGGTGCTGACGGCACTGAGAAAATTCACTTCTTTCATCTTCAAAACTGGAACATATCTGCTCATCTCTGTCTTCTAGACTTTTCTCTGATTGCCATGGGTTGTTTCCTAGCAGATGTTTCACAGGAGATCAGCTACAGAGCAGCAGCAACAGCAGCTAAGTTTTTGAGCACTGAATGGGTGCCGGGCTGAGTGCTGAGAATAAACAGAATCTTACCCTTTAATCCTTCAGTAGTCTTGTGAAGCAGGTATTATTGGTTCACCCCATGTAAAAGTGGAAAAACTAAGACAGAGATTGACTAGGTAATTTTTCCAGGGTCATAGAGCTAGCCAGTGACAGAGCCAAGATTCAAACCCAGGCAGTCTAGCTCCAAGGTCTGTGCTCTTCATTATTCTTCTGGAGCTACAGCAATCCCTTCTTGAAATATTCTCAGAATTTGGGGATGTAATTGGCTCAGGCCAGGTTATGTCAGTTAACTTGAGGATGCACACGCTTCACTGTTTGAGGATGCCAGTGTCTTCTGCTCTTTTTGATCTTGAAATCATTCACTTTGGCAAAGAAGTTGGAAGCACAATAGATGGATAGGAGTGTTTTTCTGTCATTCAGTAACACCCCATCACTGTCCCCTAGGGAGAGATCTAGGTCTCTTGTGTTTGTCTGCTCAAACAATGCCTTAAGAATCTTTGCTAACATTTTTCAGATAGCCCACATTCCCAGCATGACCCTCACAGCTCCATACCAGCCTTTTATACTTAATGTTGCTTTTGGTCAACAGCCACCCTTCCACCTTCTATTCATGTTCTTTTTTAAGACTAGGCTCATCTGGGCGTTTCCTGGGTAGCCACGTCTGCCTTTCTATTTCCTGGCCCATGTTTATTAACAGGACCTTTGTAGAGCCCCACTGCTCTCCTTTCATTTCAGGAGTAATTGAGATCTCATCGGTAGAACCTCATGGCAGAACTCCCGTCCTGATTCCGCTGGAGTCATGCTCTTTATCCACAGGGTGGAGTTGGTGCTGGGAGGGCCTCTCCAGCCGGGGCTACCTTTCCCAGCCCCACTTCAGACAGGGGACCCAGTTCTTGAGCTCTGGCCAGTGGCAGGAAGGCAGACATGCTCAACACCACTGGCAGGGCTGACCCAGAAAGCCTCCTCCCTGGCTCTTCACGGCCTTCTTCCCCACCTGAAGCTGGATGTCTCCAGTCTAGCTGACATCGGAAGCCACGTGTTAAATGAGCAGTGCCTCTGCCGGCCAGGGTGCTGAGGGATCCCTTTGCATATCAGATTTTGTGAGAATACAAAGTGATTGTGTTAAACCACTGAGATTTGAGGATTTGTACTAGTATAGTACAATAGCTGGAATCATCTTAACTAAAACTGTATCTGTGTTTCTCCAAGAGCCTTTGAGGTCTTCTCTCTATACAACCTGGAAAAGTGCACTGAGCCTGTAGCGTGGGTGTCTCGCCTCAGGCATCACAAGCTTCACAGGGAAATGGGTGCTTTCTCCCCCATGGTCCCCTTGTGCCATTGCACAAGCTGCTCTTCTCCATCGCTGTGAAGTCCGTGCCACACGGACT
The DNA here is from genome assembly GCA_006408675.1 of Madoqua kirkii. Lineage (NCBI taxonomy): Eukaryota > Metazoa > Chordata > Mammalia > Artiodactyla > Bovidae > Madoqua > Madoqua kirkii. Next base: position 16,039 of record SJYC01079324.1, on the reverse strand, counting down.
TCTTCCTGTTTTTTCCTCATCGTGTTTCCACCATCTGGGAGAAAACACTGGAGGCAGCTCCCTAAACAGTTGGTTTGGGTAAGGGGCCACCTGCATCCTATTAAGAAAGACAGGCGCATAAGAAGTCTTTGAAGCTTCAGGGAGAAGGCAGCATTTGGTTCTTCCCATCAGGAAGCCTGGAATAAGCTTCAGGCCAAGTAAGAAAATTCACCCTCAGCCCTGAGAGCCAAGCCAAGGTCAACAAGCAGACACTTGTCCACCCTCCGTGTGTGGCAGCTGTGGCCCCCAAGCGGCTTGATATGTTCTTCATGGAGCCTTCCCGCTGCAGGGATAGCCAAGTGTCCCCAGCCCAGATGGGTGGGGGAGCATGGAGCAGGCCTTAGGGAGAACACACAACCAGGCTGGACTCCTTAGGCAGAGAAAAGAGTTCCCAAGAAGGCCTGGTCCAGGCGCCCTGGTCCCTCTTGGGCATAAGGAGGCCCCCTGGGGGGAGCTTCAGAGCACCCAACCCAGCAAGAGGTGCCACGGAGACCCCAAGTTCACAGAACCTCCTGGCTGTTTGGCTCAATTGTTTGTGCTTTGTTTTCTATGTGAAATGGGAGTAAGGCAACTGATTTGCCCCATTTGGAAGAAATGTGAAGTCTTGAAAAACACTGCTATGAACAACAGTAATAGACACTTAGGGAACAATTACTATTAACCACTATTCTAAGCACTTTACACAAAGTAACTCAGTTCACCCCAAAACAAATGCTAGGAGGCAGTGCTACTAGAGCCTGGTTTTGCAGATGAGGGATCTGAGGTCTAGAGATGAGGCACATCTGGTCTGACATCACATGGGTAGTCGTGGCCGCAAATGGGATTTGAACACAGGCAGTTCAGCTCGTGAGTCCGTGTTCTTGACCAACGTGTCAGGCCTCCTGGGAACACTGCTGGTCCCTGTCCATGGAGGCCGAGGACATGTGGAGAAAGGGTCCACGCCAAGGCGCTGCTTATACTTTGCTCCCTCTCTTTCTGCCTTGACTCCATGCTGAAGGGAGAGGATAAGTGGCACCGTTCCAGGTTCAAATGAAACAAGTTAAGACGGAAGAAAAAAAATAAGATCCAATGCACATCCAGTAAGTTCAAGAAGAAGCAGGCTGAGAAAACAGGAGAGGCAACATTGGAGAGACAGAGAATTTTGCAGGCTTAATGAAAAAAATCAATCCTTAGATCAAAGAATCACACTAACTTCCAAATCAGACAAATCTTCAAAAATCTATACATAGACACTATGTTTGGGAAGCTGATGAACAGCAAATATAGAGAAAAAATTGAAATCAACCAGACAGAAAGGAAAGATTACCTACAAAGGAAAGATTTTCAGACAGATTTGTCAGCAATACGAGACTCTAGAAAATAAGAAAATATTTTCTAAGCGCTGACAGAAAATATCAAACCACAATTCTATATCCCTTTAAACTATCCAAAAATACAAACATTTGATATTAAAAACAAAACAAATGAAGAAAGCAAAGGCAGCAGTTTTTGTGTAGGGGCAAGACACTGAATTAGGAATCAGAAGACCACTTAGTTCTATGATCTTAGGCAAGACATTGAAACCGTCAATTTCTGATTTATAGAAGGAAAATGTGCCCCTAGCAGGGCTGTTATGAGTTCTAACATGAAAAGGGCTGTTGTCTCATGCCCAGCATTTAGCAGCACCTGGATGAGTTAGCTGCGACAGAATCCAGGATTCAGTTCCAGGAAGACGGGCACTATGGGGCAGGCAGGGGGCTGTGAGCAGGACAAGCCCTGCTGCACTGATGTTACTTCAAGGGCAGGTAACCACAGAAGTCATCACGCTTGGGATACTGCATGCTTCAGTCTCCAGGAACAAAAATCTCATTATCCCCGAACAGACTGCAGCGTGAGGATGGAGCAGATGGCCAGGCAGATACCTCTTCCTGGGTAGAGCTGGCTCTCACCTACTGGGACTGAAAGGGACAGACCAGCCTAGAAGCCCATCTCTCAGCAGGAGAACTGGAGCAAGCTGGGCTGCTGCAAACGCACGGTCCTGGGTGAGTGAGTGTGGCTGCAAGACTGGTTTCCCGATCCCCCCAGAAAGCTGCTCTCATCCCCCCCGCCCTGCATCTCTGAGCCCTCCCTATTCAGACCAGCATGGAAACCGACAAGGTTGGATTGCGTTTGGGTTTGAGTAATTATTGTTACTTTTGCTGCTTGCTGCTGGGATAAGGGATTAAACAATGGGCTTCTGGGCTAGACAGATAAGGAGGAAGACTGGAGGGGAGGCGGGCTCAGGGGGAGCAGCAGGAATTGGTTCAGGCTGTGAGACAGGGCAGCTCCCCGGACTTCCCAGGCTGCCCTCTAGGTGGGCGTGGGGCTCTTCATGGGATTTCCATGAATCCATGCTCCCATGTCAGTTGGGCTCTGATCCTAGGGGCGACTTTATCCCCAGTCAGGCCACCATCTGTGTCATGGACTGTCACAGTTCTCAGAGTCCCAACTCTATTGATATGATTCATGCAAAACACACCCACGTTCTACTCTCTGAGCCTCGAAGGCCTGATCATTAGGTGCATCTGCCCCACAGGTGCTGTGTGTTCATCCAGTAAGTTCAAGAAGAAGCAGGCTGAGAAAACAGGAGAGGCAACATTGGAGAGACAGAGAATTTTTCAGGCTTAATGAAAGAAATCAATCCTTAGATCAAAGAATCACACTAACTTCCAAATCAGACAAATCTTCAAAAATCTATACATAGACACTATGTTTGGGAAGCTGATGAACAGCAAATATAGAGAAAAAATTGAAATCAACCAGACAGAAAGGAAAGATTACCTACAAAGGAAAGATTTTCAGACAGATTTGTCAGCAATACGAGACTCTAGAAAATAAGAAAATATTTTCTAAGCGCTGACAGAAAATATCAAACCACAATTCTATATCCCTTTAAACTATCCAAAAATACAAACATTTGATATTAAAAACAAAACAAATGAAGAAAGCAAAGGCAGCAGTTTTTGTGTAGGGGCAAGACACTGAATTAGGAATCAGAAGACCACTTAGTTCTATGATCTTAGGCAAGACATTGAAACCGTCAATTTCTGATTTATAGAAGGAAAATGTGCCCCTAGCAGGGCTGTTATGAGTTCTAACATGAAAAGGGCTGTTGTCTCATGCCCAGCATTTAGCAGCACCTGGATGAGTTAGCTGCGACAGAATCCAGGATTCAGTTCCAGGAAGACGGGCACTATGGGGCAGGCAGGGGGCTGTGAGCAGGACAAGCCCTGCTGCACTGATGTTACTTCAAGGGCAGGTAACCACAGAAGTCATCACGCTTGGGATACTGCATGCTTCAGTCTCCAGGAACAAAAATCTCATTATCCCCGAACAGACTGCAGCGTGAGGATGGAGCAGATGGCCAGGCAGATACCTCTTCCTGGGTAGAGCTGGCTCTCACCTACTGGGACTGAAAGGGACAGAACCAGCCTAGAAGCCCATCTCTCAGCAGGAGAACTGGAGCAAGCTGGGCTGCTGCAAACGCACGGTCCTGGGTGAGTGAGTGTGGCTGCAAGACTGGTTTCCCGATCCCCCCAGAAAGCTGCTCTCATCCCCCCCGCCCTGCATCTCTGAGCCCTCCCTATTCAGACCAGCATGGAAACCGACAAGGTTGGATTGCGTTTGGGTTTGAGTAATTATTGTTACTTTTGCTGCTTGCTGCTGGGATAAGGGATTAAACAATGGGCTTCTGGGCTAGACAGATAAGGAGGAAGACTGGAGGGGAGGCGGGCTCAGGGGGAGCAGCAGGAATTGGTTCAGGCTGTGAGACAGGGCAGCTCCCCGGACTTCCCAGGCTGCCCTCTAGGTGGGCGTGGGGCTCTTCATGGGATTTCCATGAATCCATGCTCCCATGTCAGTTGGGCTCTGATCCTAGGGGCGACTTTATCCCCAGTCAGGCCACCATCTGTGTCATGGACTGTCACAGTTCTCAGAGTCCCAACTCTATTGATATGATTCATGCAAAACACACCCACGTTCTACTCTCTGAGCCTCGAAGGCCTGATCATTAGGTGCATCTGCCCCACAGGTGCTGTGTGTGCAGCCAAGACCACAGGGCTTAGAGAGGAGGTGTGTGTGTATGACTGACGCAGGAGGTTTCAGACACGTCACCCAGCGCTCCTGTAAGCAAATGTTCAGAGCTCGATCGAGCAGGAAGACATACGTGTCTGCTGTGACTGGCCTGGATGGTCTGCCGTCCCTTTACACGAATGAGTCCATTCCTGAGTCAGAGGTGGACCTTGCCTTCAGTGGGGATCAAGATACCACGTGCAAGATGCAGATTCAGAATCCAGCATCTGTGGAGCCAGTGGGCTTCTCTGAGGGGATTTGGGCTCCTGGAAGAAGCGGAGAGATATATTTCTTTTGTACATGTCCCAGGTCCTTAAGTGACCAAGAGGCCTTGGTTAGCATGATGGATTTAAACTCCATCCTCTGTGACTTCGAGAACGAAAGTGAGGGAGAGGTGGAGAGGATAGAGTATGCTGGGCAGTTTGGGTCAAACATGAGAAGCCAGTTCAACATTTTTCCTGAGAGTCTCTCAAGCCTCTATCACACAGGATGTGTTCTCTCTCCTTCACCCATCAGAGCATTGTAGAAATGTTGTTTTTGTGTGTGAGGGGCTTGCCGGGGCTGCAGGGGCCCCAGGGAGCCACAGATAGGCTCTGGGGTAGATACTGGGGGAGGGGGGAGTGAGAAGAGGACCCATCACTGGGGCTCCTGTGGGGCTCCACAGGGAAGGCGTGGGTCAATAGGCTGCACAAACAGCTGCCTTATGCCACGATGGGCGGCAACAGCCCCAGGCACAGGTGTGGGGAAGCACACACTTCATCTAGCAGGCATTTGCTAGGCTCTTGGCATGACCAGGCTCTGAGTTAGAATTCAAAACAAAGTGAGACCTGGATACACTTCCCAGGAGGCAGGGTCAAAGGTGGGGGAGTAGCACCACACAGATCGCAGACAGAACCAGGCTGATTTACCCACCTGAGGGTGGGCCTGCTCTTGCAAGCTTAGCGACTCAGAGGAGGCAACCTCCAGCCATCGCATCCCTCCCTCACTTTCAGAGCAGCACCCACATCAGCACCCTGATCTCGGCAGTTCAGGGGCTCTGTCACCAGAGACACCATCAGAGCACCACAGGGGCTCCATGGAACTGAAGTGTTCATTCATTACCTCGAGAGATGTCCGCTGAGTGGTCACCAGGGGTGAGCACTGCACTTACTGTTCAGATTCGGGAGACCCAGGGCTCCCCAGTGGGAAGGACAGACCCATAAACAAGTCCCATGTCTTAAAGTGAAGAAACAAATCAGAGACACAGAAGCAGAGAAGGGACATGTGCTTGGGAAGAGCCAGGAGGGAAGAGCTGCAGCTTGTTTACCAAGAGGCATAGGTCAGCGTGATGGGCTGAACACTCAGCTTCCATCAGATTCACCCAGCACCATTCTGATCATTACCTCTGCCCTTCCTAGTTCCTACCCCATGAAAGGGCATCGGAAGATGCTGACGTCAGAAGCGGCAAGTCAGGACACCCCAGGCTGAGTTCCAAGATGTTTTTCCCACCTCTCCCCATCCCAGTGTCTCTGCGCAGCTTCTTTCTGCTGCCCCAGGGACCTGCCTGACCCCTGTGGACTGCAAGTAATGTCCCAGCTTTACTCTGCATGAGGGGGACTGTCCCCTAGGGCAACGAAGGTGATTGTTTTCCTCTGTGGTTGCCCTCCTCCTTACCTGGGTGACTCATCGAGGTGGCAGGCCAGCCTGGGGCTCAGAGGTGGGGTGCACCAGATCTACAGGCTGTCACAAGGGAGAAGCCTGCTGCCACATGGACATAACTTGTCTTTTTCTAAGCTCAGCCATGATCTGATAAAGGATACAGTGAGGCCTGCAAGGAGGAAGAAAGGAAGTCAGGGAGATAGACATTTTTTGGCCAGAGCTCCATCAGATAGGAGAGAGACAGCCCATCCTCCGAGGGGAACGCAAGGCACGCTCTGTCCTTGGGTGCTGTTTTCCCAAGCAGGGTTGAGGCTGGGTGAACCACGGCGGGTGGGGTGCTGGTTGTGACACGGGCCTCCAGCGCTGCACCCAGTCCATGGCACCTACACCCGCTCTCAGGGGCCCATAGTGTGGCCAAGAGGGGGAGTCCCTGCTGGACTCCCTTTCTTTGTCTTACGCAGACTCGGAAGGAAGAATGGTGAGCGTGAGTAATACATTCAGGGTGGAGCCACAAAGGTGGAGTACAAGGTTTTACCCATCCCACGGGCCCCCCTTCTCCACCCTGCCTGCTGTCCCCTCCAAACACCCAACCCCCACTAAGCAGACAAGTTAGTCACTGAAGAGAAGCCCTCCAAGTCTCACAGCATGTACCCTGGGGTCAGGAGAGGAGGAGGTGAGGAGGTCCTTGAGGGCATGGAGTCCCCAAAGACAGGCCTTCCACCTCTCAGGCTGGTCCTCCTCTGATTTCAGGATGTGGCTTTGCCAGGCTGGTGTCAACCACGGCCACACTATGAGCCCAAAGACTAGGTTTGGGGGGTGCTGTGCCTGTTCTGACAGCAGGTCAGCCTCCAGCTCTCTGTCTGGTCTGGGGTTTGATGTTTCTCTCTAGGTGTGAACTGGGTCCAGGGAGGAAGCCAGGGGCCCCAACTCCATGCATCCTCACTCCTGGGTAGTTCCATATACTCCAGCAAGTTGTCCTGGGGATGAACCAGGAGCATCAACAGGACCTCCTATTGACCGTGATTGGCCCGTGGCCAGCATGGACCCTTTCCTCCCACCCAGAATATCCCAGGACTGACTTGAAGAAAGTTCTGATACCATGCTGGTGACTTTTTACCTAATCCCTCCTTCAGGGCTCAGATCCATTCCCACCTCCATCGTGAAGCCTTCCTTGTCAACGGCAATGTGCCACCATCTTCTCCCGCCCCTTCTGCATTTGCAAGGGCTTGCCACCACATCTCTTCTCGGGCTTTCTTCATCACTTCCTGTGCACCTCTTCTTGCCAGGTCCTTCTCAGACCCTGCACTAGGGACTGGGAGCCGATGTCGCATGGTATGCCTATTCCTGGTTTCTAACACAATTGGGAAGATGTACGCAAATGGCCATTTCACTTGGCACCATAAGGGAGAGTCAGAGAATGTGCTCCAGGGGGTGGAGAAGGCAGACAGACCACAGGGAGGCTGGACGGGGGCCTCACAAGCAGCATCTGAGAGTGACTTTCAGACACAGCATTTTTCTTTCTTTTTCTTTTTTTTTAAATTTTTTGCACACACCACAGGGCATGTGAGATCTTAGTTCCCAATCAGGGATCAAACCCAGGTCTCTCGCACTGGCAGTGTGGAATCTTAACCATTGGACCACCAGGGACACCCTTGAAACACACAGGATTTGGGTGGCAGGGGCCAATCTAGGAGGAAACAGAGGGAGAGGCAGAAAGGCAGGAGGCAGGAAGTGGTGGATGGCAATGTGGGGCACCATCAGGGTGGGTCTCCACCAGGCCAGCTCTTTCAGGTTGGCTGATTGACACCTGAGCTCCCCTCCTCGAGAGTCTCCCCACACTGGCAGCTTTGGGCCCAGGGCCATCTGGGAGCAGTGACTTGCAGGGGGTGAGGGGTGCCGGGAATAGCTGCAGGAGGAAGTGGAGGCAATAGTGTGGTCTCCTCCTGTGAACACCCAAAGTCAGTACCCCGCCCTCTCCAGCCCAGAATTTCCATGCAACGAGGGCCCCTGATCAATACCAGGAAGCCCTCCATTCCTGAGGCCCATGTGCTGGAAAGAACCACCTACCCGAGAGGCGATGGAGCTGGCCGATAAACTATTTGTTTCTGCAGACTCGTCAACAAGCCCTGCCGTGGGTTAACGTTTAGCTGGTGGTGAGAGAGCTGGGTTCTGGCTGCAGCCTGAGCCAAGGCAGGAGGAAGAACCAGGTGGGGGCAGGGAGAGGGGTACAGTGGGAGCACAAGGCTGTGCCGAAGGCACTGCTCATCCTTCACCAGCAGCCAGCCCCTGGACACATCTGCTCCGTCTTCCCTGATGAAGTTCGTGCCTCGGGCAGAGGTGGGTGGTGAGCTGAGCTGGGTTTTCCTAATCGATAGTCACTGAAGAGCTGGCCTATGGAATTAAATCAGGCAAATGAGAATGTGGTCTGCTGACAGCAAAATCACCTGGGGTTTCCCAGGGAACATCCATGAATTATGATTTAGTGGTTTTGGGTGACACCTGTGCATCTTCTTTTTTAAAAAAAACAAGCATGCAAGACCTGTAGATCTAATAAGTGTGGAATAAGATTGGATCCACAGATGGTTACAGATCCTACTGCATGTAAAGCTTCTGGCATCCTGACCTTGTCTGTGCCTCAAATCACCCCGAGACTGGCCTAGCGAAGGCCCCCTGCGGGCTGCCTCCCACAGCAAGATGTCCTGAAGCTTAATCTGGGGAAAGGAGTCCCTCATCGGAGGGGTAAGGCTGCCACCTGCTGGTCCATTCCAGAAATGTCTCCTAGTCTCAGATGCCTGGTGTAAATAGAGGTGGGGAAGTCAGGTGATGTGGTCATGCCCTCCCTTTCCTGTTCTGCCTTTGAATGTCCTGTTCTGAGAACTAGCGTCCCTTAATCTTGCACCTCTTCTGGTGCCTCTCATCTAAGCCCATCTTCTCTGGGCAACCACCAGTCAACAGGCAGATCCTGCGGACCCACCTTCTTGCCCGGAATTCCGTTCAGTTTAGTACCTACTTGATATGAGCCAGTTGCGGGCTGGCCCGACAGCGGCAAGTAATGCAGAGGGCTTGAGAAGTGAGGACGATTTGTAAATATGCGCCATTTCTATCTGAGTTGACATCTGAGCTGAGAGTAAGTGGGAGACAGGCGGGTGGAAAACAGGAGAGGAGATTCAAGGCGACAGGACTAGCAAGCTAGGCTATTTGAATATAGAAACTGAATTGTGTTATTTTTAATCCACTTATTGGCTGCCCCCAAAAGGATGGAATGCCAGCATTTCTCCTCAGTTTCTTGACAAATTTAAAGATTATGAGATAGGGAAACAAGTTTTTCAGTTACTAAGATAAGACTTGGAGTTTTAGGGGCCTCCAGGTTTGGTGTGAAAGGACAAGAGAGAGGCCTGGGTTTGAAGCTGTATAACCAGAGCAAGCAGGAAGCAGAGAAAGCTTCTCCTCTCTGCGGAGTTCTCTTGGTCCGATGTGATAAGGGCTCCCAGTAACCACTCCCAACCTGGCCCTGCAGCACCCCAGGGACTCATCAGGCCTCAAAGGGAAGCGGCCAAGGCTCGAGGATGTCCTGCCCTCCCAGCCTTGCAAAGAACTCTCAGATCCCGAGAATGGCGGTGAAGCATCCCTGAACCTGCAGACCTGTGAGCCCCAGCTGTCTCCATGGTAACCTGTAGAGACAAATGTCCATGGACCAGATCCATTGGTCCCATGAGGGACTCTTGGACCTTGTCATAGATCAGAAATAGAGAGATATGCATTCAAACCACAGTGAGAAAACAAAGGAACTCAGTGTTCCTGCACACCAGGGTCTGTAGCAGATGCTACTGATAATAGGTACGAAGAAGGTCAAGACACGGCACCGGAATCGAATGGAGAAGGCGGACCTTTTGAAGAGCTGGTTAATAAAGCCATCTGGGTGGTGGGTGGGAGGGCAGCTGTCCAGGACGTTCTCTGGCTCCCATATCCTGGTTGCAGGATCCCAGTCAAATGCTTTTCCCCAGGACAGCACTTGGCCTTGTTTTGTGCTCCAAAAGGTTGGGGTCATCTGGCTCCTGTGTGCCAGCTCTGAACTTGTCCTGGGGCGAAACACAGTGTGGGCCACGTTTGATCATGTTCTGTTTCTGTTCATAATCCTTGAGCAAAAGAATCATATACCTTCTAAAGGCAAAATAATCATCCTTAGCATGTCCTACCGCCCCGGAATCTTCGTCTCTGCAGTATCAGCCCCTCTCACCTTCTCTCACTCAGCCATTGGAAGGGCTCCCAGCTCCCCACTTTCTCTCAATAGCTTCCGACCCTCTCTCAGCTAACGTCTGCTCAGCCTTTAGACCTCTGTTTAGTCATTTTCTGAATCCCCCCCAACCACCACCATGGCTGAGTTTTATGCCCCCATGTGCTTTGGATTTGCCCCATCGTGGCTCTTAGCAAACTCACACCATCTGCTCATTTCCTGATATGTATCAGAAGGCTGCACTCCTTGACCACAGAAAGTGTGTTTGTGAAATACTGGTACCAGCACTCACACCTGATTTAAGAAGGGTGTTCAGCAAGGTTTCTTAGAGGAAATAATACTCAACATGAGATCTAAAGGATTGGGGTAGGGGCAGGGGTGTGATTTCAAGCATATGCCAAGGCCCTGAGGTTGCAAAGAGCTTCTCGGTATGTTTGAGAAACATTCCAGAGACTCTGGCTGGAGTGCAGAGAGGGAGTGAACAGGTGGTCTAACCACCATCGATAGAAACATTATTTCCTGTCTTCGCCTCTCTTTCCCTCTTTGCTCTCTTCTGGAGCAGTTCCATGCAGCCTACTCAAGGGGTGAGTTATTTTTCTTTTCTACATCCCTCCTACCAATGGGTAGGGCAGGTAGGTGTCTTCTTCATCTCTTCTTGCCATTTCAGGCCATTCTTGTAAGAATTTCTTGGCTTTGAAGATCAAATCATCAGCCTGCAGCAGCCACCACCCCTCCTTGGCATAGTCTCCCACAAAGCCCAGGCCACTTTCTTTCATTCACTTTTTGGGCAGGGGGTGGGAGGTGGCTGCACTCGATCCTGCTGCCTGTGGGCTTCTCTTGCTGTGGAGCATAGACTCTAGAGAGCGTGGGCTCAGTAGTTGCATCACGCAAGTGTAGTTGCCCTGTGAAATGTGGGATCTTAGTTCCCCAACCAGGGATCAAACCCACGTCCCCTGCGTTGGCTTGGCTTGGCTTGGCTTCCTAACCACTGGACTACCAGGGAAGTTCCTCTTTCATTCTGTATGTAGATCTTAGCACCTAGCTGTCACTCTTACCAACACCATCATGTCCTAATTTCTGGGACTACAGCTCCACCTATCTGGCCTCTGGGTTCCCTGAGCTCCTTTCCTCCAATCATCTCGTCCTCCATCCTATTCAGCTCAGTTCAGTTGCTCAGTCATGTCCGACTGTTTGTGACCCCATGGACTGCAGCACGCCTGGCTTCTCTGTCCATCACCAACTCCAAGAGCTTGCTCAAACTCATGTCCATGGAGTCAGTGATGCCATCCAACCACCTCATCCTCTGTCGTCCCCTTCTCCTTCTGCCTTCAGTCTTTCTCAGCATCAGGGTCTTTTCCAATGAGTTCTTTGCATCAGGCAGCCAAAGTACTGGAGTTTTGGCTTTAGCATTAGTCCTTCCAATGAATATTCAGGACTGATTTCCTTTAGGATTGACAAGTTGACTCTCTTTGCTCTCCAAGCGACTCTCAAGAGTCTTCTCCAACACCATAGTTCAAAAGCTTCAGTTCTTCGGTGCTCAGTTTACTTTATAGTCCAAATCTCATATCCACACGTGACTACTGGAAAAACCGTAGCTTTGATGAGACGGACCTTTGTCCGCAAAGTAATATCTCTGCTTTTCAATATGCTGTCTAGGTTGGTATAGCTTTTCTTCCAAGGAGCAAGCGTCTTTGAATTTCATGGCTGCAGTCACCATCTGCAGTGATTGCAAAAAAATAAAGTCTCTGTTTCCATTGTTTCTCCATCTGTTTGCCATGAAGTGATGGGACTGGATGCCATGATCTTAGTTTTCTGAATGCTGAGTTTAAGCCTACATTTTCACTCTCCTCTTTCACTTTCATCAGGAGCCTCTTTAGTTCTTCTTTGCTTTCTGCCACACGGGTGGAAAGTCCACTTCTGAGCCTACTCCATTCTGTGCCCACACAGCTGTCCATGGCTGGAAGAAAGCACACCACCTTCCCAACCAGTCTAACTTTAGTTCCTGACGGCCGACCTCAAGTGGGCTTTAAGTGCTGCCTGGCAATCATGGCCCCGCCCACTTTCCTGCTCTCCTAGCTGAACACTTCTGACCTCTGTCTCTTCAGGCCTCCCACACCTCCTTCCCCAGCTTCCGTCTCAGCCAATGCCCTGCTTCCTGTTACAGTGAGAAAAAGAGCCCCAGAAGGAGCACTTTCTCAAGCTCCGCCTCTCCCCACAGCCCTGCATCTGAGTCCTTGTCCTCAAGCTTTCTCCTGTTCATGGGGATGAACTGTGCAGAGGCCAACATCTGCAAGTGTCCTGGATCCAATCCCCTCTTTCTTTCTCAAGGACATCTCCTGAGGAATTTCCTCCACTCCTACCCCATCAATTTCTCCTTCCCTAATGGGTCACTTCCTTCAGCATGCCAACATACTCTTCCCATGTTCCAGCTCCCTCTTATAGGAAAATTACTTGAAGGAGCTATCTATGCTCACTGACTACAATTCCTTTCTTTTCTTAAATCTACCCCAATCAGCTTCTAATGTGCATGGGCGTTTCTCATTGTTTAGTCTCTAAGTCATGTCCAAGTCTTTGTGACCCCATGGACTGCAGCATGCCAGGCTTCCCTGTCCTTTACCATATCCCTGAGTTTGCTCAAATTCATGTGCATCGAGTCAGCAATGCCATCCAACCATTTAATCCTCTGCTGCCTCCTTCTCCTCCTGCCCTCAATTTTTCCCAGTATCAGGGTCTTTTCCAAAAAGTTGGCTCTTTACATCAGGTGACCAAAGTATTGGAGCTTCAGCATAAGTCCTTCTAATGGTCATTTCTTAGTGATCATTTTAACTTGAGCTCTCAGCACCATTTGGTATAACAGATCACTTCCTACTCTTGGAACCATTTCTTCCCTTGATCTCCAGAATAGCACATCTTTCTGATTTCCTTTCAAATTTTTGTTCTCTCCTTTGCAACTCTTTTGCTGAAGGTGTCTTCTTTCCTCTCTCATCTCCCACACTGATTAACACTAAATCTGTTCAAGGTTTCTCTTCTGCTTACTATGTACACTCTCTTGGTGACTCAGAAAATGATGTGGCTTTAAATGCAGTTCATACATTGGGAACTCTTAACTGTCCATTCTACCAAGATCGCCATCTTGACATCCAGCAGCCTATACCCAATCTAATGCCAATATTCAATTATCTCTTCAATGTTTCCACTTGGAAACAAACCAAAACTCAATCTTCTCCTCTAAAACCTGTTTCCCACACTTTCTTAACTCAGTTAAAGGCAACTCTATTCTTCCAGTTGCTTGGACCAAAAATTTTAAGAGTTGTCCCTGACTCTTGTCTGTCCTTCACTTCCATATCCAGTCTGTAATCAAATTATGTTAGCTCTAACTTCAAAATACACCCCAAAGTTGACCATTTTCACCATTTGTGGCCATTCCAGTCCAAATGACCATCATGTCCCACCCAGATGACTGCCAAGCTTCTTAACTTATCTTCCTAAGTCTACCATTGCTCCCATCAGCTTCCTGCATCTGGAGACCAAATGAAGAAAAGGTAGAAAGACTCAGCCTCTGGACCTGGAGCTTTGTGTGCTGATTTTTAATTATAAATTCAATTTCTTTAAAAGGTACATCACTATTGACATTACCTATTTATCCTTGGGTAAGCTTTGGTAGTATGTTTCTTTCAAGGAATTTTTCTGTTCTAAGCTGTCAAATCTATTGGGATGACGTTGTCCATAACATCCTCTTCTGATTCTTTTAACATCTGTAGAATCTGTAAATGTGTTATATCTCTCATTCTTAATATTACCAACTGGTATTTTATCCCTCCTTCTCTCTTTTTTTTTTTTTTTGGCCTGTTAAGTCTGACTAGAGGATTATCAATTTTACTGAGTCTCTCAAAGAATCAGCTTTAGGTTTCATTGGTCTTCTTTTATAACAAAGACTTGGTGGCTTAGACCTTTATACAGCCACATAACAGAGAGCCTGGAAGGTTACAGTCTGTGGGTCTCAAAGAGTTAAACACTACCTAGCAACTAACCAACAACAGCAAAAGGAGCCAACGTAGCTAAGGGAAGGACAGAAGGAAAGGAGGTCAGAGAAGCAGCAAGGGGGCAGCCGTGTACAGGCCTTAAAGACCATGTGAGGGACTGGCTTCATCTGGAGTAAAATGGGAGCTCTTCTGAGGGCTGTGGGACAATAAGGAGTTATCAGTTTATTAATCTGACAAATATTTAGTACCCTCTATGTGCCGATTACTGTTTTAGACTTTAGGGTTTTATCAGTGAATAGAACAGACACAAATTCCAGCCACAACAAACCCGTGACACAAAAAGTCTTTGTTATAAACAAAGAAAGATCTCAAGTAATGATGTCAGTTTCCACCCTCAGAAATGAACAAAAGAAGATCAAAGTAAACCTGACATTGGGAGAATACAGGAAATGATAAAGATCAGAGCAGAAATAAATAAAATAGGAAAGAAATACAATAGGGGAAAAAATCCAGTGAAAGCTAACGCTGATTCTTCGAGAAGCTCAATAAAATTGATAATCCTCTAGTCAGACTTATCAGGTAAGACCTTCTATCCCAAACGCAAGTTTAATTTTATTTTCATCTGTGCCAGGATATACCTTGTCTCATTGTTATTTTCAAATGTAATGACATGAAACTGCAAAGTATGCCTGTATATGTTTATAACCACTTTCAAATTTGCTGTGTTTTGATCTCCATCCTCTGCCCATATCCTTTACCTAGATTTGCTCCAGGTTTTCACAGTCTTTGCAGAGAAAAGGCACGCACACTGCTGGGCTAGGAGGGAGGACCAGTCCTCAGCTCACCCTGGCCCAGAAAATCCACACGTAGAGTAGTTTCACAACCCACTAAAGGGGAACTCCTTTCAAGAATCTTGGCTTCACATTCTGGGCCAGAGCATTCTGAAGACAGGTCCTCTCCAGTTATGTTCAGGGCAGCGGCTGAAAATGGGAAGGGAAGGTCTGTTTTTATGGAACCTCAAACGCCTCTCTTCATCTCCTGTGAATGACCTCTGTGTTCAGGCAGCCGAGCTAGACAGCTGTGAGGAAAGGCGTGTGTGATCGGTGGGGGCTTTGGAAAGAAAAGGCCCCTTTTACCCTGGCCAGCACTGTAGGTGGTGGGGCTCACAAAGGCCCCAGGCAGGAGCTCCCTAGCTGCAGGCAGAAGTCGGAATCCTGGTGGCAATGCTCAAGTGAGCCAGAGGGGGAGCCAGAGAGCTGGGATGCTGGTCCTTAGGCAGAGAAAGGGCAGAGCAAAGCCAAGGAATGTGATGTGGAATGCCTGATGGTAGTGTGGCCTGGTCCCTCCCTTTCTTTACTTGGCAAACCCAAGTTTATCTTTCAAGACATCTTGAAAAAAAGGCATATCTTTTGGAAAGACCTCTCTGAAGTCCAGGCAAGGCCGGTTTCTCCTTTTCTGACTACCCACAGCATGCCTCAGAGTCACGTGGGGGCTTGTTGAAATGTGGATTCTAGGGTCCTCAGACAGCTGAAGATCCTCTGGGGTGTGGCCCTGGAATCACCATATTTAACCAGATGCCTGTTTTTCTTATGCAGAGCAAGACTGATGCCAAGCATGTTTTTCAAATGTTCTGACCAGGAATCAAAGCAAACCCAACTAACAAATAGTTTTCATTACAACTCCATATACATGTCTGTATATAAAAGAAAAAAAAATAGTACTTACAATTAAACTTTTGTTATGTGTAAGACACTGATCCATTCTACTCTGTTCAAACAAGAGTGTTGGCTATGGTTCACGAGAGTGATTTCTTGTCCTATTCCCAAATTGAGTCCTACAGTTTGAACACTTCAGCCAGAGTTGTGCCCAACATATGTTTGATGAATGAATAAGTGAAAGATGGAATGCTTACATGCATCCTTGTATCTCAACAGCTGGAAAGCAGAGGGCTGCATGAGATCATTTCTCACATCCCTTCATTTAAAATTCTGAGTCCTGATGTCTTCCCCCTGCCCACCCCACCCCCCCCTTTTTCAACAGCTTCATCATGCCCAGG
>SJYC01079322.1:0-25008 GCA_006408675.1 Madoqua kirkii | reverse complement strand
CCGTGTATTCTTGCCACCTCTTCTTAATATCTTCTGCTTCTGTTAGGTCCAGACCATTTCTGTCCTTTATCGAGCCCATCTTTGCATGAAATGTTCCCTTGGTGTCTCTAATTTTCTTGAAGAGATCTCTAGTCTTTCCCATTCTGTTCTTTTTCTCTATTTCTTTGCATTGATCGCTGAAGAAGGCTTTCTTATCTCTTCTTGCTATTTCCTGGATCTCTGCATTCAGATATCTTTCCTTTTCTCGTTTGCTTTCCCCCTCTCTTCTTTTCACAGCTATTTGTAAGGCCTCCTCAGATAGCCATTTTGCTTTTTTTCATTTCTTTCCATGGGGATGGTCTTGATCCCTGTCTCCCGTACAATGTCACAAACCTCATTCCATAGCTTATCAGGTACTCTATCTAACAGATCTAGGCCCTTAAATCTATTTCTCACTTCCACTGTATAATCATAAGGGATTTGATTTAGGTCATACCTGAATGGTCTAGTGGTTTTTCCTACTTTCTTCAATTTGAGTCTGAATTAGGTAATAAGGAGTTCATGATCTGAGGCACAGTCAGCTCCTGGTATTGTTTTTGTTGACTGTATAGAGCTTCTCCATCTTTGGCTGCAAAGAATATAATCAATCTGATTTTAGTGTTGACCATCTGGTGATGTCCATGTGTAGATCTTCTCTTGTGTTGTTGGAAGAGGATGTTTGCTATGACCAGTGCGTTTTCTTGGCAAAACTCTATTAGTCTTTTCCGTGCTTCATTCTGCATTCCAAGGCCAAATTTGCCTGTTTCTCCACCTACCTACAGGATACCAAAATCTACAGATGCTCAAGTGCCTTATATACAATTAACTAGTATTTGCATGTAGCCTAAGCACATTGTCTTGTATATTTTAGGTCAACTCTAGATTATAGTCCTGTACCTAATGAATGTTAATGTTATGTAAATAGTTGTAAATACATGTGAGTACTCTTTAAATAGTTGCCCAGTGGGTGGCAAATTCAAGCTTTGCTTTTCTGAACTTCCTAAACTCTTTTTCCCAATACTTTCAATCTGTGATTGGTTTAATTCACTGTTGCAGAACTCACAAATATAGAGGGTCATTGTATGCATGTTGATATATTTTGATATTTGTCTATATATCATGCTGCTATATTTCCTGTTAATAATCAATGACAGACATTTTACAGAACACTGGAGGAAGTAAATGATTTTGAAAAGACAAATAATTAGGATGATGGCTACATGTGTTTAAAGCAAGTTCCTGTGGAGACATAGATAAAGACTGATATAAGAATATTAACTTCTCAAGAGAGACAAGGATGAGATAAGTCATGTATAGAAGAAAGAAAGTGAAGTCCCTCAGTTGTGTCCAACTCTTTGTGATCCCATGAACTATTGCCTACCATGTTCCTCTATCCATGGGATTTTCCAGGCAAGAGTACTGGAGAGGGTTGCCATTTCCTTCTCCAAGGGGTCTTCTGACCCAGGGATCGAACCCAGGTCTCCTATATTGCAGGCAGATGCTTTACACTCTGAGCCACCAGGGAAGCCCAATGTATAATATCTCTCATACCACAAAAATGTTTTAATTAGGTCCTGTCCTAGGGGAATGTGACGTGCAGTCAGTGTACACATGTAGCTTTGAGAACAGAGAATACAGATTTGTAAGAACTCTTCCTAACACTGTGCCACTTAAAATACACTAGACTGAAAACAATACAAATTAAATCTATCAGTTCTCTTAGCAGTTTATATCAGTTTATATTAACTAATCTTAAATAATAATATTAGTGAGATTTATCAGCTTGTTTATATTCAGGTGGTCCAGTTATAAATGTCTTTCTACATGACTATGAGTACTAGGTGAGGGTTAACACAGTGAGTGATATTTCAAAAATCAATGAAGATTTTACTTTCTTAGGTCTTTTGTGTTACAGGGGCTTCCCTGGTGGCTCAGACAGTAAAGAATTCACCTGCAATATGGGAGACATGGGTTCAATCTCTGGATTGGGAAGATCCCCTGGAAAAGGTAATGGCTACCCATTCCAGTATTCTGGCCTGGAGAATCCATGAACAGAGGAGCCCAGCAGGCTACAGTCCATTGGGTCACAAAGACTTGGACATGACTGAGTGATTTTCACGTGTGTGTTACTGAGGCTCATGTTGATGATAAGCTCAGTTTATGAAAGGCTCAGATTATAGTAACCACACATATGTGTGGCAATGCAGTGAACATTTAGTCAAAATCCAGTATAGGACATAAAAAGTGGGCATGATGACTAAAGTATTGTAGTAATGTCCCTAAACTTTTCTTGCTTAAGGAATGTTATCAAAAAGTGTCTGGTCCTGGGCAGTGGACCATCTGCAAATAGTCAGAATATATACCAAAAATGGCTCTTCTGCCAAAGGCACAGTATAGATTCAACTCAACAGCAGAAAGAAAGCAGCCAATAGTAAAAACACTAATAGCAGCAGACAACAAAAATGGAAAGAATAAAACATAAGAAAGCAATTCCAGGTTAACAAGAAAACCAGATAAATATTTGATGTACATTACTGGAAGTAGCATATTTTTATCTAAATTAATGAAAAATTAAAGACTATAGACTTTTATGAAAGTTTACAAAAGAACTTTACAAAAAGTACCTTTGATCATAATCTTGCTGTAGCTCAGTAATACTACAAAGGACACACAGCAGATCATCAGATCTTTGATAACGCCAGGTGTTTAATTAGGCTACTCATTTGGAAACACAGACCAGAATTGTTTGGAATTTTTATAATGCTTGTGTTACTTAGTTTTTGTTGCTGTTCACTCACTAAGTTATGTCTTACTCTTTGTGACTCCATGGACTGCAGCATGCCAGGCCGCCCTGTCCATCACCAACTCCTGGAGTTTTCTCAAACTCATGTCCATTCAGTCAGTGATGCCATCCAACCATCTCACCCTCTGTCATTCCCTTTTCTTCCTGCCATCAATCTTTCCTGGCATCAGGATCTTTTCCAAGGAGTCAGGCTCATTATATGAGTAACACAGTGAGTGATATTTCAAAAATCAATGAAGATTTTACTTTCTTAGGTCTTTTGTGTTACAGGGGCTTCCCTGGTGGCTCAGACAGTAAAGAATTCACCTGCAATATGGGAGACATGGGTTCAATCTCTGGATTGGGAAGATCCCCTGGAAAAGGTAATGGCTACCCATTCCAGTATTCTGGCCTGGAGAATTCCATGAACAGAGGAGCCCAGCAGGCTACAGTCCATTGGGTCACAAAGACTTGGACATGACTGAGTGATTTTCACGTGTGTGTTACTGAGGCTCATGTTGATGATAAGCTCAGTTTATGAAAGGCTCAGATTATAGTAACCACACATATGTGTGGCAATGCAGTGAACATTTAGTCAAAATCCAGTATAGGACATAAAAAGTGGGCATGATGACTAAAGTATTGTAGTAATGTCCCTAAACTTTTCTTGCTTAAGGAATGTTATCAAAAAGTGTCTGGTCCTGGGCAGTGGACCATCTGCAAATAGTCAGAATATATACCAAAAATGGCTCTTCTGCCAAAGGCACAGTATAGATTCAACTCAACAGCAGAAAGAAAGCAGCCAATAGTAAAAACACTAATAGCAGCAGACAACAAAAATGGAAAGAATAAAACATAAGAAAGCAATTCCAGGTTAACAAGAAAACCAGATAAATATTTGATGTATATTACTGGAAGTAGCATATTTTTATCTAAATTAATGAAAAATTAAAGACTATAGACTTTTATGAAAGTTTACAAAAGAACTTTACAAAAAGTACCTTTGATCATAATCTTGCTGTAGCTCAGTAATACTACAAAGGACACACAGCAGATCATCAGATCTTTGATAACGCCAGGTGTTTAATTAGGCTACTCATTTGGAAACACAGACCAGAATTGTTTGGAATTTTTATAATGCTTGTGTTACTTAGTTTTTGTTGCTGTTCACTCACTAAGTTATGTCTTACTCTTTGTGACTCCATGGACTGCAGCATGCCAGGCCGCCCTGTCCATCACCAACTCCTGGAGTTTTCTCAAACTCATGTCCATTCAGTCAGTGATGCCATCCAACCATCTCACCCTCTGTCATTCCCTTTTCTTCCTGCCATCAATCTTTCCTGGCATCAGGATCTTTTCCAAGGAGTCAGGCTCATTATATGAGATGGCCAAAGTATTGGAGTTTCAGCTTCAGCATCAGTCTTTCCAATGATTATTCAGGACTGATTTCCTTCAGGATGGACTCATTGGATCTCCTAGCTGACCAAGGGGCTCTCAAGAGTCTTCTCCAACACCACAGTTCAAAAGCATCAATTCTTTGGCACTCAGCTTTCTTTATAGTCCAACTCTCACATCCATACATGACTACTGGAAAAACCGTAGCTTTGACTAGATGAACCTTTGTCAGCAAAATAATGTCTCTGCTTTCTAATATGCTAAGTTGATCATAACTTTTCTTCCAAGGAACAAACGTCTTTTAATTTCATGGCTGCAGTTACCATCTGCAGTAATTTTGGAACCCAAGAAAATAAAGTCTGTCACTGTTTACACATTATCTCCATCTGTTTTTCCATGAAGTGATGGGACTGGATGCCATGATCTTAGTTTTTTGAATGCTGAGTTTGAAGCCAGCCTTTTCACTCTCTTCTTTCATCCTCATCACGGTTCTCTTTAGTTCCTCTTTATTTTCTGCCATTAGAGTGGTATAGTTTGCATATCTGAGGTTATTTGGGTTTATTAATATCATTGGTAATACACACCCAGTTTTCCATGGAACATGACAATGAAACTGGCTATTCACTGGCTATTGATTTTTCTAAAGGATGAAAAATTACTATTTTTCTCTAAGTTTTTAGATTTTCTTCTAGCCTTATTACAAGATGCTTATGTAACTAAAAGTCATCACTAAGTAATATATTCAATATTTTGCTTTGATCTTGAGAACAGATTTTATTGAGCAAGGGTCATAAGTGAGGTATCTAATAAGCTGTCAAAGGATTGTGTTGATTAGCCAATGAAAATTTTCATTTCTAGCATATTACATTAACTCCTCTGTAAGCTATTAATAATAATAGAAATACCTCACACTTAGTACACAATTGTCAGGGTCTGTCA
Source organism: Madoqua kirkii (assembly GCA_006408675.1). Classification (NCBI taxonomy): domain Eukaryota; kingdom Metazoa; phylum Chordata; class Mammalia; order Artiodactyla; family Bovidae; genus Madoqua; species Madoqua kirkii. The sequence goes on along the minus strand of SJYC01079322.1, from coordinate 19,874 downwards.
TAAATGTTTAAATCATTTTACTAACCTTCAGGACAATCCTATAGATCAAATACTATGTTCTCATAATTTTACAGATAAGGAAACCTGTTGCTTAGAGAGGGTATAGGAAACAATACTGTTAAAATAGGTAGCTAAAGAGGCTATTTACAGAAGTGTAGAAAGGATTGGGGAAACCAACAAGGTATGACATTGAAAAAAAGAACAGTAAAAACACATTATACCTCTAAATTTTAGTGGCAGAAAGACAAGAGATGAAACAGCAGTACTGAAATTGTGTAAGAGCTAAAGTAGAAGAAAAAGGGCCAGTATGGAACATCCTTAAAAAGCTAAAAATAGAGTTACTATACAATCCAGCAATCCCTATTCTAGGCATATATCCAGAAGAGGTACAAACTATAATTCAAAAAAATGCACCCCAGTGTTCATAGCAGCACTATTTACAACAGTCAAGACTCAGAAGCATCCTAAACGTCCATCCACAGATGAATGAATAAAGAATAAATGAATGTGTGTATGTGTGTGTTGGCTATTGGTAAAAAATCTCCCTGACAGTGCAGGAGACTCAAGAAACACGAGTTCGATCCCTGGGTTGGGAAGACCCCCCAGAGGAAGAAATGGAGCCCCACTCTAATATTCTTGCCTGGAAAACTCCATGGACAGAGGAGCCTGGCGGGCTACAGTCCATGGGGCCTCAAAGAGTCAGACATGACTGACTGAGCATTATGTGTACACACACACACACACACACACACACACACACACACACATATATAATGGAGTATTGTTCAGCCTAAAAGAGAATGTGATCCATGCCATTTGCAGCAACATGGATGGACCTAGAGATTATTAAGTAAAGTAGGTCAGACAAGAGAAAGACAAATATCATATGATACCACTTATATGTAGACTCCAAAATGATGATACAAATGACCTTATTTACAAAACAGAAAGAGACTCACAGACAAAAGGCAAACTTAGGGCTACCAAGGGTGAAAAAGGGAAGGATGGAATAAATTAGGAGTTTGAGACTAACAGATTCAAACTACTATATATAAAATAGATAAACAACAGGGACCTACTATATAGCTCAGGGAACGACATTCAGTATCTTGTAATAACCTACAATGAAAATGAATCTGAATATATATATACATCAAAGGGCTTCTCTGGTGGATCAGATAGTAAAGAATCTGCCTGCAGTGCAGGAGACCTGAGTTCGATCCCTGGGTTGGGACGATCCCCTGGAGGAGGGCATGGCAACTCACTCCAGTATTCTTGCCTGGACAATCCCCATGGACAGAAGAGCCTGATGGGTAACAGTCCATGGGATCACAAAGAGTTGGAAATGACTGCGCAACTAAGCATAGCAGAGCACTTATTTATCAAAAGAAGGACCAGATTCTGTCAAACAGAACTCTGAGTAGTTGATTCCCAGTCTTTTTATCTTTCCTGATAGCATGCAGTTGAGCAGATGATCTTCAGATGTCCCCAGTGTCACAGCTTCAACCAAGAGGCAAAAAACAATATCCATTGTAGTTATGGTTAGTTTTCTCTGGGTTCAGTATCTCATTCCTAGTGTTGAAGAGTGGGGTCTGGAGCACTAAAGGCAGTTACTGCTAATGTAGTCAAATATTATGTGGGCATGAATATCATTTCCTCAGGGCAGTTAGGTAAATCATCCCAGTGGTCTTTCATCAGTGGTCTTTAAGGACAGGCAGTGGAATACAAATCAAGGAAAAGTATAAGACAGTTTGAAATCAGGAATAGGAGACAGAGACTGGTAAATGTTCTAAGATAATCTTATGATAATTGTTTAATGAACACTTTTTAACTTGTTTATCTGAAAACACATGTGAAAATGAAAGTTTCTCAGTCGTGTCCGAATCTTTGCGACCTCATGAATCCCAGCATGCCAGACCTCCCTGTTCATTACCATTTCCCAGAGTTCACTCAGAGAGTCCATCGAGTCCGTGATGCCATCCAGCCATCTCATCCTCTGTCGCCTTTTTTTTTTGGCTCCAAAATCACTGCAGATGGTGACTGCAGCCATGAAATTAAAAGATGCTTGCTCCTTGGAAGAAAAGTTATGACCAACCTAGATAGTATATTCAAAAGCAGAGACATTACTTTGCCAACTAAGGTCCATCTAGTCAAGGCTATGGTTTTTCCAATAGTCATGTATGGATGTGAGAGTTGGACTGTGAAGAAGGCTGAGCACTGAAGAATTGATGCTTTTGAACTGTGGTGTTGGAGAAGACTCTTGAGAGTCCCTTGGACTGCAAGGAAATCCAACCAGTCCATTTTGAAGGAGATCAACCCTGGGATTTCTTTGGAAAGAATGATGCTAAAGTAGGAACTCCAGTACTTTGGCCACCTCATGTGAAGAGTTGAGTCATTGGAAAAGACTCTGATGCTGGAAAGGATTGGGGGCAGGAGGAGAAGGGGACGACCAAGGATTAGATGGCTGGTTGGCATCACGGACTCGATGAACGTGAGTCTGAGTGAACTCCGAGAGATGGTGATGGACAGGGAGGCCTGGCATGCTGCGATTCTTGGAGCACTGAACTGAACTTCCTATTCTGCCCCTTGCCCCTCAGCACCAATGGTTCTCATCCTTTTTTTGGACCACAGATCCTTCAGGAAATGGGTCGTTTTGCCCAAACAGTGTATATGCACATATCTGTAGCATTCTGTACTTTATTTCAGGGACATGCAGATTAGAAGCCTTGTTCCAGACTTGTAGGCTCAAAGACTTAGAGGCTTCCCTGCTGCCCGACTTCCTCCTCCGAGGCCACACCTACAGTAATCCAAGGGGCAGAGGGACCTGCTTTTCTCCATCACATTCTGAAGTTTACTGTTCAGAAAAATGTGGCAAGTGTCACTATCACTCTCAAGGCCCTGGACATATAAAAGGAACCCTATGAATCACGTGTGCCCTAGAAACAAGAATATCAATAATAACAAGGAGGGCAGCTGACTTTTCTCGGCACTTAACTATGTTCCAGACACGGTGCTAAGCTCTTTATATGCATGATCTCATTTAACCTTCCCAAGACCCCTGTGATGAGGATACTGCCATGATCCCCATTTTACAGATACGAAGCTAAGGCACAGGAGGTCAAGTAACTTGTCCAAGGTCACACAGGTTGTGAGTTAAGGTTCAAACGCACCAGAACCCTGAATATATTTTGGCCACCTGGGGACATCACATTCTATCCCCTATTTTAGCATCTTGAGCACTCACCCTAGTAAAGGCACCCTAGATTTGAATGGGTACCAATTCTAGACATACTGAGTCTCAATCCTGTGCCAATTTTCTCTTCAAAATGAACCTGCCTGGACAGCAATGCTGAAAGATGGTGAGACAGGCCTGGTTTGTGCATGAATTAGGAAAGAAAATTATCTTCCTGTACCCCACCCCTAGCTAAACAGTCATGGGCATCTTTGAGCCAAAGATAACTACAAAACATTCTGGAAATACCCCTGCTCAAACCACAGTGTGCTGCAAAAGGTGCGTACTAGAATGGGAGAGGTAGGGGTACAGACCAAATACCCGGTCCTGCCTCCCAGGAAGAAAAAACATGCTCCCTCATGAAGCTCACAGTGCTACCAGAGGCTGAAGGACATATCAGGGCAGGATGGAAGAATGGAGTATTTGCTCTACTGGATGAAGGGGTGAGAGTGGGCAGGAGGGACAGGGCCACCTGCAGGAGGACTGAGTAACCTTCCTGAGGGCGGGAGGAAAAGAGAGAGTGAGGAAGACTGGAAAGGAGGCGGGCTCAGAGGGAGCAGCGGGAATTGGTTCAGGCTATGAGACAGGGCAGCCCCCTGGACTTCCCAGGCTGCCCTCTGGGCTGCAGGCAGGAAGGCTGAGTGTCTTACACCAGCCCCACCTCCCGAAGCTCTCTCCGCAGCTGCTGGACTGGACACAAAAGTGTGAGGGACCGAGACACCATCTCTGCTGATTCGTACCCAGCTCTGCTCCCTGTTGCCAAGAAGCCACACGGGGCAGAGAAGCCGGGTTGGGGGCCCTCCTTGGCTGTTTGCATTGCCCAGGTAAGTGAGTATTCATGTGTGAGCCAGAATTGAGCCAGGTCTGAAGGTGGTGGGCAGGGGAGAAGAAAGGAGGTGGCTGACTGCAGTGTACTGGGTAGCATCTATGCAAGGAAAGAGGGAGCCAGGGCCAGGAGCTGGAGCAAGCCGTGAGGCCAGGTTTCTGCAACGCATCACATCCACGGGTGAATTGGGTATGCTGGGGCTGCACCTGGACAGCAAGTGTGGAGGAAGGTCCAGGGAAGGACTATGCGCTGCCTGTCTCTGGGGTCAGCACATCTGGAAAGCAGAGGGGCTAGCTGCACCATGGCATCAGGGTTCCTCTTCCAGACTGGGAATATTCATGTCAACTTGGCCAGAAAACCCCCGCCTGAGTCCCTGCCTTCCTCTCGGTCTTCTTGGTGGTCAAGAGAGCACCTTTGGCCACTGCAGGAAGACGCGAGCAGGGGACGTGGCTGCAGGCAGGGGAGGAGTTTCCCATCTGGAAGGGAATGAGCTAGCAGAGGGCTGGGTGCCGCCCTGAGGAGGCTCACTTCTGGCCTGGAGGATGGGGATGAGATGTGTGTTGTGTAGAAGGGGGGACACATGCCAGAGGCAGGGTGGGGAGTAGGTGGGATGCAGTCTGTGAAACACTCCCCATGAACCTGCATGGCACATTGTCCCGCGGAAAGAAAGAATCTGCTTCACTCAAATCCTGCACTTCCTTGCCGTCTGACTGGTGGACCGCAGTCTGGATCAGGCATACTGGCCAGTGCTGTGTCCCTCTACACACACACACAGGCACAGCTACTCTCTAAGAACCACTGAAAATACATCCAACCTGGTTTCCTGCCAAGATGTATGTCAGCTCAACTCTAACACGTTACAGGGACAGAGCAGGATGGTCAGAGGGAGCGAGTGGCCCCGGGGCTTCGGGCACAAAGGGACAGGAGAGGCTGGACCCCGGTCATCACTGCCCTGTGTCCTCCCTTCATCTGTGGCTTCTGTGTCCAAGAGAGAGTGAGGATTCCTCCCCTTAGCTGCACCTCCACACGCATTCACAGTACCTGGGCTTATGATCAGGCAAGAGCTGGGAGAAGGGCAGCTTGATGGCATAGGGGCTGATCAGGACATGACCTTACTGTGTGAACCTTGAGCACCAAACTGCAAGGAGCGTCCACCTAGACACCGCCCAGAGGAGCTCAAGTAACAGTGCCGCAGTCACTGAGTGCCAGTCGTGTGTGTGCAGGAGCATCCCACAGACTGTACAGAAGGGGCAGTATCTCCATCCTGCAGATGAAGAGGACCAGGCTCAGAAATGTTTGTTGACACAGGCATCGATTTTAACCATTTGCTCCACATCTGTCCAAAGAATGAATCTGTCTTGCTGAGAAACGATGGAACACCTCCACCCTGAAGGGGAGTGCAGAGCTGATCCCTCTGAGAAGTGGTGGAAGGTGGGCGGAGGAGAAGCTCAGCAGCTTTCGGAAAGTAAACACTCAATGACTCATACTCCTGATTGCCCCGGGCAACAGTCTCTGCAGCGTGCAGTCTGGCCTCTCTCTCCTGCCGAGGGCAATCTGGGTCAACAGGGGCAGGGAGGAGCCCAGCCACAAGGCCCTGTAGCCAAGGTGCCGTTGGCCCAGAAAACACAAGGGGCTTTGATGCCTCAGAAAGCAGTGACTCTCCCTCTAGGATGCTGTGGCCATTCCTGGGCGGGGCCCGGCCCCCAGGCAGGGCCTCCATGGGGAGGCCACATCTGGGAGCCAGGACAGCTCCTTGAAGGCAGAAACTCCAGGGCTGCTGCGTTTGAGTTGTATGACCTTGGGCAGGTGAGTAATCTTTTGAAGCCTCAGTTTATGAAATGGAAAAGTTACTCTAACAGAAACAGTATCTATCTTAAAGGCTGCTGGGAGGAATAAAGAAAGTCATGCTTGTGAAGTACTCAGGACATTGTCTGGCTTACAACATTTGCCCAGAAAATGGAACTGCTAGTACTACTGATCTCTGGGATTCTCAGAAGGTTCCCTCCAGACCAAACTCAGCTCTTGGGTTAGAAATTGCTCCTCCCCTTCCCTCCCTACCCCAGCCCCACAGAGACCCTCAGTAGCCTGCCTCTCACTCAGGCAACCCCTGTAAAACTCATCAAACAATCCTTATTAGCCAACCCCAGCAGGTCTCTGTGTCTTTAAGCTAAAATAAAATCAATCAGAAAATGCATCTCAAAGGCTGCCTTGTCGTGCCTTGCTGTCAAAACCCTAAGTCCACACTTTTCAAGTTGGGGTATAGGCACCCCTGGGATATATGGGGGTATGCCAGGAATCCATGAGGCCACAGGCTAAATATAACACACTGAGGGAAAGTTAAAACATTTAAACCAAAGCTAACTTAAAACACTCTTTTCATGTTAAAATAAACAGGACATAGAATGTACATTCCCATGAATGTTTAAGATGAAGCAGTATTTCAGGGGTAGTTCAGGCTTTCAGTGGGCATCCCTTTCTCCCTGGTTGCATGTGTTTTACCCTGCCCCCCAGCAAGGGGTGCTTTGCTACAAAGACCTGAGAAGCCCCACTCACGCAGGGAGGGGCAGCTGGGTTTCCTGGGAACACCGTAGTGTCTTCCTGACTCACCCCCATGCTCCCAGGAGCTGGTCTGTGTCCTTGGGAGAGGTGGCCCACACAGCCCAGTGTCTGGGAGGCAGCCTTGCTGCCACCATCAAAACACGGCTTACTCTCCTGGCAGGAACAGCAAGAGCCAGCCTGGTTTTCAGCTTTCCGGCTGGGCCGAAGGTTTAAGAGGTCCAAGAACAACCAGACCTTGCTTTCTGCCCTCTCATCTATTCTTCCTCAGCTTACAGAGAACTCACCTGGCTAGCAGTTGGTGTTTGAGCCCCAGGGTGGGACAGAGCACAGATGCTACTCAGCAAATGCTCACACTGGCCATCCTGTCAGCACTGTCTCCTGGGGCTTCCGGCAAGGGGGACTTCCAAAAGATTAAGGGTGACTGAGGAGTTTTCACCAGGGCCCAGGTCCTCCTTCACCTATGAGAGACCAACAGTGTGGCTGGTGTGGCTTCTAGCTGCACACAGACCTGTAATGAGAACTCAGGTCCTGTGGCCGTGAAGGTAACTAAGTCTGTTCTTTGCAACTTTCCTTTTTGCAGGTTTCCTGAGCCAAGTGAAGGTCTGTCTTGGAGAAGCAGGAGCAGAAGGGCCTACACATAATGGCACAGGGGGATGCGTGGGGAGACGCATCTCCCCTCTGCAGCTTGACTGGAGAGGCTTATGACCCCGGGAGGCTGAGCATCAACTTGGAGACTGAGGATAAGGCCCCTGGAAAGGCAGGAGACCCAGGGGCCACTGGTGACCCTGACCAGCAGGCCCGACCCACGGGCAGCTCCCAAGTGACCGAGGACAATCCTGACTTGCTCTGGCAGCGTCCAGCCCGCAGGAAGGAAGAGAAATTCTCTGGCTCCTTTAGTACCTCAGGCGTGGGGAAGAAACCCATGGCACTGCCGGGGAAGAAGGCCAGTTGGGAAAGAGATGTGTCAAAGATCACCCCAACCGAGGCCTCTCCCAGAGCAAGCACGACACCCAGTGCCCTCCCAGGGGCCTCGCCCGCAAGTGGTTCAGTGAGACGCAACCTCCTAGAGTCTCATTACCTGCTGGTGATGAAGGAGACTCAAGGGCAAATCTGGACGCCACCCTGGGGGTCCCATCCAACTTCCTTGGTTCTGCAAGGTACTTTCATGCACAGAAGGATGGAGACAAGTCCCCAGACAGCTCCTCTGCGGGGGTGTGTGTCCCCAAAGCAGGGGGCGGTTGGGACCTCTCCACGCAAGAGACACACACACCAGCCCAGGAGTCGGCTACCCAGGCCCGCCTGGTAGTGGGGGAGGCTCTGGCCAAAGCGCGGAAGGGCTCTAAGGACCCGAACCCAGCGGACTACAGGGAGGGCAGGCAGGGGGAGGCGCGTCCCAAGTGCCTGCGGGGCGGGAGGGCCGTCCAGAAGTTGACAGGCGCTAAGCCTTACGCGTGCGAGCTGTGCGGGAAGGCGTACTCTCACCGGGCCACTCTCCAGCAGCACCAGCGCCTGCACACGGGCGAGCGGCCCTACCGGTGCCCCTTCTGCGACAAGACCTACACCTGGTCCTCCGATCACCGCAAGCACATCCGTACGCACACGGGCGAGAAACCCTACCCGTGCCCGGACTGCGGGAAGGCCTTCGTGCGCTCCTCGGACCTGCGCAAACACCAGCGCAACATGCACAGCAACGACAAGCCCTTCCCCTGCGCCGAGTGCGGCCTGACCTTCAACAAGCCGCTGTCGCTGCTGCGCCACCAGCGCACGCACCTGGGCGAGAAGCCCTTCCGCTGCCCCACCTGCGACCGGGAGTTCGCCGTGGCCAGCCGGATGATGGAGCACCAGCGCGTGCACTCCGGCGAGCGGCCCTTCCCCTGCCCCACCTGCGGCAAGTGCTTCACCAAATCCTCCAACCTGCTGGAGCACCAGACGCTGCACACCGGCCAGAGGCCCTTCAAGTGCGCCGACTGCGGGGTGGCCTTCGCGCAGCCCTCGCGCCTGGCGCGCCACCAGCGCATCCACACCGGCGAGCGGCCTTTTCCTTGGCGCAGTGTGGCCAGGCCTTCGCGCGCTCCTCCACCCTGAAGCGGCACCAACAGATCCACTCCGGGCAGAAGGGCTTCCTCTGCGCCGAGTGCGGCCGGGCCTTCCGCGTGGCCTCAGAGCTGGCCCAGCACATTCGGGTGCACAACGGCGAGAGGCCCTACCAGTGCGCCGACTGCGGCCAGGCCTTCACCCGGTCCAACCACCTCCGACGACACCGAGTCCAGCACCACAGCTGCAGGGAGCCCACCACCCCCTCCTCCGACGATGAGTGAGGGCGCCCTCGGCTGGCCCTCAGGGGAGGTGAAGAAGACACGGCCGACCTCGGATGCGGGACAAAAACGACTAGCCGCCTCCTGCCCTCAAAGCCATCTGCAAATACCGAGAAAACATCCGGGCTGAACTTCTCTAGAGAAAGGTCCTTTCTGTTTTAACGTGAATGAAGAAATCCCTAGAAGCTTGGTCTCCTTGAGGGAATCCTCCAAAGCGAAAAAGCATGCCCGTGGGGATGGGAGAGTTAACCGAAGAACTTTGTGTAATACAGTTTTATTGAAGTATAAAGGAGATAGAGAAAGCTTCTGACATAGGCATCAGAAGGGGGGCAGAAAGAGTACCCCCTTGCTAGTGTTAGCAGTGGAGTTATATACTCTCCAATGAATCAAAAGAATATCTGGAGGTTGTAAAGACCTCACCAGACCTACTCACTTAATTTACATTTTAAGGTAACAGGATTAGCCAGCAGGTTTAATCCAGAGACTGTCCTCGGGCAGGATACATTATTGTTATATAATCCTAAGGAAAGTAGAGGGAAAAAAAGTTTGTCCTTTCTTCCTCCCTGAGAATTCCAGACCCCTGTCTCCTTACGGACCCCTAGACTTCTTATCAACCTGCCTAGGAAATGATTCTCAAAACCCTGCAAGATGGCTCAGCCTTTCAGTTTCCTAACAGATGAATTTACCCTGGCAATGTCTTTATGAATCGTGGCTTTGAATTAGAGAAGGCCTTTATCTTAGAGGGGTTTCCCTGGTGGCTCAGACTGTAAAGAATCTGTCCACAATGCAGGAGACGTGGTTCCATCCCGGGGTCCCCAAGATCCCCTGGAGAAAGGAATAGCAACCCACTCCAGTATTCTTGCCTGGAGAATCCCATGAACAGAGGAGCCTGGCAGGCTGCAATCCATGAAGTCTCAAAGAATTGGACATGACTGAGCCCCTAAAACATCTTGGGCGGGGTTGCGGGGGAGGGGGGGGTTATGTTCTCTTTTGTCGTTGTTATTCAGTGGCTAAGTCGTGTCATACTCTTTGCATCCCATGGACTGCAGCAGGCAAGGCCTCCTGTCTCTCACTAACTCCCCGGAGTTTGCCCAAGTTCATGTCCATTGAATCGGTGATGCTTTCCAGTCTTCTTATCCTCTGCTGCTCTCTTCTCCTTTTGCCTTCAATGTTCTATATTTAGGGACCAGTTATCCTAGAAATCCACAACAGCCTTAGCATCTGGAAAAGCGCACTTTCACAGTGGAGCTTAGTACCTGGAGCTAACCCCCAAATCTCACCCACAAAATTCACACATGCCTCCTCTCTGGACACCTCTCTTCTTGTTTCCACCCTGGGAGCTTCAGTCACATTTACAGAGGAATCTGCCCATTTATAGAGATATATACAAAATTTCTCCATATGAGCCTGCCCATGGTTCAGGGAAACTTTAATTTTCATTTAAACTTACTGGGATCATGAGTTCCAATTTGAAGTAAATGAAATAAAGCACCTTTGCCCAAATGCCAATCAGCTGTGTTTCACCATTATTAAAACCAGACTTGAAAACCTATCTGACTCACAGCTGTTCTCTAACAGGGTTAGAGTCATGTAAATTGAAATTTACATGACTAACAGCCAATCTTAAAGATTACTGACCCATTGATTTTGGCATAGCAATTAGCTCTGGACCTCAACTGGGAGGAATCCATGACGTCACAGAGTTCGTTGCTGCATGGGAGCTGATAACACTTCTGATCTTGCCAAAGTTAAAGATACTCCACAGAAAAGGTACTTGTACTCCCATTTTGAGGGCATTTTTAGTATATTCCTAAAATCATCCCCATAGTCTGCCAAATCTGAATTTCTCTTGTCCTTCACTTGATTTGGACCCAGGAGTGACTGCTAAATGGTCTTCTCATGCTTGACACATAAGGGCCAACTAGAAGTGACATGTCGTCAGACCTTGTTTGACCAAGGTATTGTAAAGCTCTGACTGTATGCCTGGAGGTGTTGTGCGTGGATTCCCTTAGGTACATCTGCATGTCTAAACGACAGAGTTAGCTGGTTCTGGGTCTGGTACGAAAGCTGGTGATTGGGTTCCTATCCATCTCCATATTTACCAGTGATATGATCTTGAATTCAGCCTCTGTGTCTGAAATGGCAAAATAGAAATGATAATGGGGTAACGAAAGTGAACTTCTTCCTCCCAGGAGAAGGATGCAAAGGTGTTAGACTGGTAGAGAAGTCATAAGAACCAGCCATAACCTGGTGACTTTGAACAGAATAGAGTCTAGTTTTGTTTTTTGTTTTTTTTTTTGGGTAATCAGTGAAATATTTGAAAACTGAAGTTACTATTTCTTTTCTTTGTATTCTTTTAAAGATGGTTGGTAGTAGAGTTATTTTCTCCTAATTAAAAATTTTGGTTTGGCCTATAATTTCTTAAGGTGGTTGTTCCCCAAACCAGTTCTCAGAATGGCTGTATAGAAATCACCTGGGATGTTTGTTAAGTGCACACACTTGCTGAATCCTAGCCTTGAATATTGACATAGGTCTGTAATGCATCTTATAATCTAATTTATAAAGCTTCCCTTGTGTTCTGGTGCACAGCTCAGTTGGGACCACTACTGGCATAATTAACATATTGGTGATGCTCAAATATTATTTAGTAAACAGATAATAGAGGAATAAGAAGTGGGTGATACGGATGAGAGCATAGTAGAACTGGACTAAAAATAGGCACAAACTACTAGGACATCTCCTGTCTTGGCCATGGTGGACTCAGACTAGCAAGGAGGCTTTGAAGTGTTCCATTTTTATTTCTGAGATGAGATGAGATTATGCAACAGCTAGGTATGGCTTCCAGATGGTTTCACTTTGGAGGAGATAGTTAACAGGCCAACTAGATAGGCTTGCTCTTTGTACTTTTGGAGCTCTATACTGTGTCCCTATAGGAGTATATAGTGTACTGAATATTATATAATATACTGAAGAGAACTTCATTAATCTTCAGTGCCTATTACCTGGGCTACCCCTGTGGGTCAGACAGTAAAGAATTTGCCTGCTATGCAGGAGACCTGGGTTCAATCCCTGGGTCAGGAAGAACAAAGAAGTCACTTTTTTTTTTTAAAGGAAAATTGTCCCAGTCTTTTCTCACATCAGCTGCAGGGGTCATGTTGAGTAGGTATTGTAGGGAGAAGCAATCCTGTTGCCATAGTTACAGGACCATTCCATGGTACACAGTAGAAGGCAGCAATATGTGGAGTGGATGACAGAAAAATCAACCAGCTGCAAGTTGGCTTGGCACACATCCTGCCCAATAGCCTGCCTTCCAAATTAGAGGCAGTTGAATCCTCTATTTGCAGAAGAATCAGTGCTAAAGTACTGGTTATTCTTGCTCAGATTGTCGCCCTCAAGGGATGTGAGATATTTTCTAGCTTTCTATATATCCCCTGCACCTCATATCTTATTTCCCTAATATTTAAAGCTGGAGCAGGGCCCTCTTTGTGATGGAAGAAATTTAAAGCTTCTCTTCGGAATAGCCCCTGTTGCCACCATTTAGTTTGCTAAAGTTATCTTGTATATGCCTACTAAAAATGTTCATTTATAAGTTTTCAATTGTAAAAAATTCTCCTGCATTTACCAGAGTCTGCAGCCAATGTGATCCTTTGGATAATATCCTTTGGATAATAATGATAAGAGTTGGCACTGACTTTTTACTTAGTGTGCCAAGAACTCTTTGAGTGGTTCTCATGTGTTAACTATTTCATTTTTAAACTAAACCTATTTCCTCATTCTGTTTTCAAGATGAAGAAATCAAGAGACAAGAAAGTTATATTGCCCAAGATATTATAGCTAGAAAGTAGTGTAATAATGATTTGGCATCCTGGCTCCAGAGACTGTGTTCTTAACCACAGAGCTAACTGCTTGCTTCGTATAGAGGAATGTCCTGAAATTCTTGATGACACGCATTTTCAAAATGGATGGTCATAAATTCAAAAGGAGATAAAGGTTGAAACACAGCATAGCAGAGACCATGGTATGACTCAGTGAGGAAGACGTGTGAATTACTTAAAAATGTGTTTGGGAAGGCCTTGATTGGCAGCTGTTAATCATTAAGTTCTTGGAAAAACTGTCAGTAAGCTGGCCAGAGGAAAGGAATTGGATTTAAAGAAATGATGGTTCCTTGAAGACCTACCATTACTTCATCTCACTAAGGAAAGAAACATTCTGTGCCCTTACTGGACACAGAAAAATACACCAGCAATGAATCTTGGCATTCAACATTTACATGACATTTAATAAACCGAATGCATGCACATTGAACAGCTATATTACCCCTGATCCAAACACAAGAGACCACCCAGGATTTCCAAGTAGGCCTTAAAAAATCTCACTTGGAAGGAAATGTTGTGTAAAACATCAATTAATTGCTAGAATACTTAAACAGATGTCATTGCTAGCCTCAAAACTAGACTCTGAACTGCAAACTCAATGACCCATGAAAATATTGCCAAGGAGAGAATGACTCAATGTTTCATCAAACCAGGAAAGAGCATCTTATTAAAGTTGAGAGGGAAGCTCATTTTTGATATGAATTGTCCTCTTTCCATTCTGCATATACCATGCCAGTACAATGTATATTTTCCAGTATGGCTGGATAGTAATTTAAAATCTTTCTCCCTCTTATTTTCTCCGTCTCAGTCAAATTGGCTCTGAGGTTCACTGTCTCAGGAGTGTCAGGCACTCAGTAGATTGGTTCAGTGAATGAAGGAGTATCTATAAAACATAAGCTGTGATTAGAATTTAAAGAGAAACAGGAGGAAAGCAAGGATATTATCTGATAGCTCAGATGATATCAAGGACGCGTGGGGATAACAGGTTAAATGAGGAGATGTCTGAGATTTCAGAGGTGGAGTCAATTAGGCTTGTTGACAGGATAATAATAGCTACCACTTAGTGAACAGTTTTTAGGGGTCAGAGACTGTATTAATTATCCCAATTAATCCTTACCACAATCTTTTATGGGGGACCCTGGAGAAATATCCCCATGTGAGGTCTGCAACAGTTTTCCTGTCCAGGAAAGCAGGTGAGATTAATAGAGCTTAGTTATTGTCTGTTACTGTTAAGCAGAGTCACTAAATCACCAGTATCTGGGTACCCCTTCCAGGAAATAGGCCACATACCCATGACAAGAAGGATGTACAGAATATGTGCCTTTGGGTTTAGAAATCATGCTGCTTCATTTTTATTTTCCATAATTGTGGCAGTTTAAGAAATACACTCACATAAGTGTCCCTCAGCAGGTGAATTGGTAAAGAACATGTGGTTCATCCATACAATGGAATATTATTTCAGCTATGACAGTGAAGGAAATCCTGCTTTTTTCAACAGCATAGATGGACATGTGGAGAACTTTATGCTAAGTGAGGTAAGTCAGACAGAGGGAGATAAACACTATATGATATCCTTATATGTAGAATCTAAAAAACTTGAGCTCAAAGAAACAGTAGAGCAGTGATTACAGGGAACTAAGGGAGAATTAAGCCTCTTGATGAAAGTGAAAGAGGAGAATGAAAAAGTTGGCTTAAAGCTCAATAAGATCCTGGCATCTGGTCCCATCATTTCATGGTAAATAGATGGGGAAACAGTGGAAACAGTGTCAGAATTTATTTTGGGGGGGCTCCAAAATCACTGCAGATGGTGATTGCAGCCATGAAATTAAAAGACACTTACTGCTTGGAAGGAAAACTATGACCAACCTAGATAGCATATTCAAACACAGAGATATTACTTTGCCAACAAACGTCCATCTAGTCAAGGCTATGGTTTTTCCAGTGGTCATGTTTGGATGTGAGAGTTGGACTGTGAAGAAAGCTGAGTGCTGAAGAATTGATGCTTTTGAAGTGTGGGGTTGGAAAAGACTCTTGAGAGTCCCTTGGACTGCAAGGAGATCCAACCAGTCCATCCTAAAGAAGATCAGTCCTGGGTGTTCATTGGAAGGACTGATGCTGAAGCTGAAACTCCAACATTTTGGCCACCTCACGCAAAGAGTTGACTCATTGGAAAAGACCCTGATGCTGGGAGGGACTGGGGGCAGGAGAAGGGGATGACAGAGGATGAGATGGCTGGACGGCTTCACCAACTCGATGTACATGAGTTTGAGTGAACTCTGGGAGTTGGTGATGAACAGGGAGGCCTGGTGTGCTGTGATTCATGGGGTCGCAAAGAGTTGGACATGACTGAGCAACTGAACTGAACTGAAGGAAAATTAGAGATATGTTGGTCTAATGTATAGACTTTCAGCTATAAGATGAATGAGGTCTGAGAATCTAATGTAAAACATGATGACTATAGTTGACAATGCTATGTAGTATAATTGGAATATGCTGAGAGTAGAAATTGAGTGTTTTCACCCAAAAGAAAAATAAATATGTGAGGTGAAGTGTAGTTAAAGTTGCTTAGTCGTGTCCGACTCTTTGTAACTCCATGAGCTACACATGGAATTCTCCAGGCCAGAATACTGGAGTGGATAGCTGTTCCCTTCTCCAGGGGATCTTCACAACCCAGGGATTAAACCCAGTTCTCCCACATTGTAGGTGGATTCTTTACCAGCTGAGCCACCAGGGAAGCTCAAGTGAGGTGATGTCTATGTTAATTAACCAGATGAGGGGAATCCTTTTACAGTGTATGTATATATTAAATCACAACAATGTACATTGTAAGTTTCTTATAATTTTATATGTCAATTATACATTGATAAAGCTGAAGTTTAAGAAATGAATGTAGAATATTTTACTAAAGAATTTTCCCCTAAGTCTTGGCCATTCCTCCAAGAAGTTTAGTTCAGTTCAGTTGCTCAGTCATGTCCAACTCTTTGCAACCCCATGGACTGCAGCACGCCAGGCCTCCCTGTCCATCATCAGCTCCTGGAGTTTACCCAAACTCATATCCATTGAGTTGGTGATGCCATCCAACCATCTCATCCTCTGTCATCCCCTTCTCCTCCGCCCTCAATCTTTCCCAGCATCAGGGTCCTTTCCAATGAGTCAACTCCTTGCATCAGGTGGTCAGAGTATTGGAGTTTCAGCTTCAGCATCGAGGTAGAGGCTACTATTTCCTCCTTTGTGTGGGTGAGACTCAGTGACTCAGTTCTAGTGAACAGAATAAAGCAGAAATGTTGGTGCCCAGTTTCTGAGGCTGCATCACAAAAGGCACTCTGGCATCTATAGCCCTCTTTCTTCTCTCTCTCTCTCTCTCCATCTCTCTCTCGAAGAGCCCGTGTGTCCAGGGACAGAATTCTTCTGCTAATAGCTACATCGATGAGTTAGTAAGGCATCCTCTAGACCAGTTGAGATAGTTCAGATGATTGCAGACCTGCGTACTGCTTGGCTGAAACCTCAGGAGAGATCTGAAGCCAGAACCGTCTAGCTAAGCAGCTCCCAAATTCCTGACTCTTGGAAACTGTGTGAAATAATCAATGCTTGAGACATTACTTTGCCAACAAAGGTCCATCTAGTCAAGGCTGTGGTTTTTCCAGTGGTCATGTATGGATGTGAGAGTTGGACTGTGAAGAAAGCTGAGTGCTGAAGAATTGATGCTTTTGAACTATGGTGTTGGAGAAGACTCTTGAGAGTCCCTTGGACTGCAAGGAGATCCAACCAGTCCACTCTAGAGGAGATCAGCCCTGGGATTTCTTTGGAAGGAATGATGCTAAAGCTGAAACTCCAGTACTTTGGATACCTCATGTGAAGAGTTGACTCATTGGAAAAGACTCTGATGCTGGGAAGGATTGGGGGCAGGAGGAGAAGGGGACAAATGAGGATGAGATGGCTGGATGGCATCACTGACTTGATAGACATGAGTCTAAGTAAACTCCAGGAGTTGGTGATGGACAGGGAGGCCTGGCGTGCTGTGATTCACGGGGTCGCAAAGAGTCAGACATGACTGAGCGACTGAACTGAACTGTGCTGTTTTAAGATGCTAAGTTTTCTTGGGGAATTTGTCACAAACAGTAGATCACAGCAATAAGTCACAAACATTAGAAAACAACTTGCCCTTAGTGAGTAAGAGGGCTTCACTAGATGTCACCACGAGCCCTGATTTCTGCCCTAAGGAAATGGACAGAGGGGTTGGAAAGCATGTCTGTTTCCCATCACACCTCCCCACAGTGGTCACTGTTAAAGTTGGCAGAAATTCAGCTTGGTTCACAGCTGAATCACTGAATCACTGTTCATCTCTGTCACAACTCCACGGCCAAGTGAGCTGTCCTAATTCTAGGGCCGAGGAAGAGGGACCCTCTGGGAAGGGGGCAGAGCATTGTGCATGATCTGTTGATACTAGCTGAGAATGCTGAGAGTATAAACCCTTTTGCTTGCCCTCCTTTCTGGAATCCTGCAGTTCCTAATCCATGGAGATAAATGGATCAGCGCATGATCTTCCTCAGAACTGGGGGGAAAATCTGGAATTCTCTAGAGTGTAGAGCACAACCCTATAAAGGAAATATCATTAGCCCCATTTTGCAAATAAGGAAGCAAAGGAGTGGGAAGATTAAGCAACACATTCAAGGTCACAAAGTTGGTAAGCACAGAACCGGAACACCAAGTCAGATTTGTGGAGCTTCCATGCCTCCACCTTTCAGTGGGCGAGGGTATGGGAACCAGGGCTTAGCCCCAGGTTTCTCCCTGGGCTCACTGGATACTCAAGGTTCCTTCCACTATAACCCCTGGATCTTATGCCTACTGTCTTTATTTTTCTATTCCTTTCTTTATTTTTAAAATGGTTTTTATTGTGGTAAAAGTCATATAGCATAAAACATACTGTTTTATCCATTTGTAACTGTCCATTTCAGTGGCACGAAGTGCATTCACATTTTCGCGCAACTCGCACCATCATCTGTCTCTCAATTTTTTCACTTTCCTAAATGGAAATTCTCCCACTTCCCTCCCTAAGCTTTCTGTAAGTCCTACAGCGGGCCTTTTCCCATTTCTCTTTCTCCTCACTTTCAAACCCCTATCTCCAATGAATAAGGGGTTCAATGAGGAAGGGGAGTTTAATAAGATGATGATGTGGGCACATTTGGGAGGCAACTGAAGTTCCTGTTGGCACACCCTCAGCTCATGTTTCTGGGAGGAAAGTATCCTGAAACTTACCGATACCTAAAGCCTTTCCGGCTTGTGGCCGCATCATCCCCGTCTGTCCTTATAGTCACAATATCACCTCCTTTTTGGACACGTTCTTTCTTCCTCTCTTTATAAGGACACTATGATGGCATTTAGGGCCCACATGGATAATCCAGGAAATCTCCTCATCTCCGAATCCTTAATCACACACGCGAAGATCCTTTTCCCTCAGAAGCTAACATCTACAAGTTCCATGTGATACCCTTTTTTGTTGTTTAGTTGGAGTCATGTTGACTCTTTTCGCCCCCAGGCTCCTCTATCCATGGTATTTCCCAGGCGGGAATACGGGAGCAGATTGCCATTTCCTTCTCCAGTGTATCTTTCTGATCCAGGGATCGAACCCACATCTCCTGCATTATCAGGTGGATTCTTTACCAGTGAGCTACCCGGGAAGCCCAGTGATATCTTTAGATGGCTATTATTCAGCTTACTACACTAATGTACAACAAACCTCTAAGGTATCAGAGGTCAGAGGTCTTACAACTATGAACTTAACATAGTTTTCTCTTTTGGCTGTGCTGGCTTTTCTTTGCAGCATATGGGCTCCTCATTGCAGTGAACGGACCTACTAGTTGTGGGGTGCAGGCAGAGTTTCCTGACCAGGAATCGACCCTACATTTCCTGCTATTGGAAGGCAATTCTTAACCACTCTGCCACCAGGGAAGTTTCCACAACTATGAATATTAAGTGATAAACATTTTTTGCATTAAAGATAGCTAAAAGGACAGCAGACATATACTTTTCCTATCACTTAAACAAAGAAGTTTTGAAACTGCAGAAAGCATGGGCTGCGCTTAGCTTCTCGGTCATGTCAGACTCTGTGACCCCGTGGACTGTAGCCAGCCAGGTTCCTCTGTCCCTGGGGATTTTCCAGGCAAAAATACTGGAGTGAGTTGCCATGCCCTCCTCCAAGGGATCTTCCCCACCCAGGAATGGAACCCAGGTCTCCTGCTTTGCGGGCAGATTCTTTTCCCTGAGCCACCAGAGAAGTCCCACAGAGAAGCTTAGAGATCACTTATTTTGCAAGTTCAAAAGCTGCAAATTACTCAGCTTTCAGTGGCAGTCCAGAGCTCTTTTCATTTTACCAGATCCTCTTTTTTTGTTTTTGTGTTAAGTTTGATTTCTAATCTTTAAATTCATTAATAGCTGTAAATTTAGCTCTATTAATTTCAGCAGTTATAATAGATTTAAATAAAATACTTGAAATAGATTTCAGAACATTTTTACGTTTTCCTTTTATACTAACATTGCTTTAATTTTAGAATTGCTTCTAATTCTCAATCTATACGCTTTTCTGCCTTCTAAGAGCCATTCACAATTCCCATTTCCATCGCAATAAAATGATCTACCTAAGCTATCAAGCTATTTATCACTGAGGTTAGGTGAGGTGAAGTCGCTCAGTCATGTCCGACTCTTTGCGACTCCGTGGACTGTAACCTACTAGGCTCCTCTGTCCATGGGATTCTCCAGGCAAGAATACTGGAGTGGATTGCCATTTCCTTCTCCAGGGGATCTTCCCAACCCAGGTATCGAACCTGGGTCTCCCGCATTGGAGGCCGATGCTTTAACCTCTGAGCCACCTTATTTTAACATGCTTTCTACCATCATCACTTAATATCTAGGCAAAAAATATTTTCAATTTTAGCACGAAATTGTATGAATTCTCCTTTCATCAAAATTTAAAATATCTTAAAACACATACCATATGGAAGAAATTACTGCCAATATCAGTTCAGTTCAGTTGCTCTTTGTGACCCCATGAATCACAGCATGCCAGGCCT
>SJYC01079321.1:0-15681 GCA_006408675.1 Madoqua kirkii | reverse complement strand
GTGAGAGGAGTGCAATTGTTCAGTAGTTTGAGCATTCCTTGGCATTGCCTTTCTTTGGGATTGGAATGAAAATTGACCTTTTCCAGTCCTGTGGCCACTGCTAAGTTTTCCAAATTTGCAGGCATATTGAGTGCAGCACTGTCCCAGCGTGATCTTCCAGGATTTGAAATAGCTCAACTGGAATTCCATCACCTTGACTAGCTTTGTTTGTAGTGATGCTTTTTAAGTCCCACTTGACTTAATCCAGTAATAAATTTGGATACATACTGATATCCAAGTAAGATAACGCATAATATTATCCTACTTGGGTTTCATTGAACATTTTGCATTTGTAAATGTATATACTTACCACATTTAAGACTTTTCAGTCATTGTTTCTTTAAACATTTAAAATTCATTATCAATTGTCTCTTTTCTCTTTTTAATATGGTTTTGTCTTACAGGTCTTGAAACTCTGCCATTTCTTTTTATCTTCTTTTTGTCTCCTTCTATTTTCTAGATTGATTAACTTCTATTGTCTTATATTCATTTCCTAATTCTCTACTTTGCTATTTCTATTCTTCTGTGAAATGCACCCAATAAATTATTTTTCATATATTGTATTTTTAGTTCAAATGCTTATATATTTTTAAAAATATTTTCTATTTCTTTGCCAAGATTTTCCATGTCTTCATTTATTATAAGCTTATTTTTCTCATGTTCTTTATTGGCTAATAAAATATATAATAAAGTCAAAGCTGTTTTTTTCAGTAGTCATGTATTGCTGTGAGAATTGGACTATAAAGAAAGCTGAGAATCTTCGACAAAGGAGGCAGGAACATACAATGGAGTAAAGACAGTCTCTTTAACAGGTGGTGCTGGAAAAGCTGGTCAACCATTTGCAAAAGAATGGAACTAGACCACTTTCTAACACCACACACAAAAATAAACTCAAAATGGATTAAAGATCTAAACGTAAGACCAGAAACTATAAAACTCCTTGAGGAGAACATAGGCAAAACACTTTCGGACATATATCACAGCAGGATCCTCTATGATCCACCTCCCAGTATACTGGAAATAAAAGCAAAAATAAACAAATGGGACCTAATTAAAATCAAAAGCTTCTGCACAACAAAGGAAACTATAAGTAAGGTGAAAAGACAGCCTTCTGAATGGGAGAAAACAATAGCAAATGAAGCAACTGACAAACAACTAATCTCAAAGATATACAAGCAACTTATGCACCTCAACTCCAGAAAAACAAATGATCCAATCAAAAAATGGGCCAAAGATCTAAACAGGCATTTCTCCAAAGAAGACATACGGATGGCTAACAAACACATGAAAAGATGCTCAACATCACTCATTATCAGAGAAATGCAAATCAAGACCACAATGAGGTACCACTTCACACCAGTCAGAATGGCTGCGATCCAAAAATCTACAAGCAATAAATGCTGGAGAGGATGTGGAGAAAAGGGAACCCTCTTACACTGTTGGTGGGAATGCAAACTAGTACAGCCATTATGGAAAACAGTGTGGAGATTCCTGAAAGAATTGCAAATAGAGCTGCCTTACGACCCAGCAATCCCACTGCTGGGCATACACACCGAGGAAACTCGAATTGAAAGAGACACGTGTACCCCAATGTTCATTGCAGCAATGTTTATAATCGCCAGGACATGGAAACAACCCAGATGTCCATCAGCAGATGAATGGATAAGAAAGCTGTGGTACATATACACAATGGAGTATTACTCAGCCCTCAAAAAGAATAAGTTTGACGCAGTTCTAATGAGATGGATGAAACTGGAGCCGATTATACAGACTGAAGTCAGCCAGAAAAAAAAAAAACACCAGTACAGTATACTGACACATATATATGAAATTTAGAAAGATAGTAATGATGACCCTGTAAGTGAGACAACAAGAGGTATAGAACAGACTTTTGGCCTCAGAGGGAGAGGGAGAGGGTGGGATGATTTGGGAGAATGGCACTGAAACATGTATACTATCATATAAGGAATGAAGTGCCAGTCTATGTTCAATACAGGATACAGGATGCTTGGGGCTGGTGTACGGGACGGTCCCGGGAGATGGTGTGGGATGGGAGGTGGGAGAGGGCTTCGGCATTGGGAGATCGTGTACACCTGTGGCTGATTCATGTCAATGTATGGCAAAACCATTACATTATTGTAAAATAGAATAAAGTTTTAAATTAATAAAAAAAAGAAAGCTTAGAGATGAAGAATTGATATCCTTTTGAACTGTAATGTTGGAGAGGACTTTTGCGAGTCCCTTGGACTGCAGGGAGATCAAACCTGTCAATCCTAAAGGAAATCAGTCATGAATATTCATTGGAAGGACTGATGCTGAAGCTGAAGCTGAAAATTTGGCCTCCTGATGAGAAGACCTGACTCATTGGAAAAGACCCTGATGCTGGGAAAGATTGAAGGCAGGAGGCGAAGGGGAAGAGAGAGAATGAGATGGTTGTATGCCATCACTGACTCAAAGGACATGACTTTGAGTAAGCTCTAGGAGTTGGTGATGGACAGGGAAACCCGATGTGCTACAGTCCATGAGGTTGCAAAGAGTCTGACATGACTGTGGGACAACTGAACTGATGGGCTAATTCTAATTTTTGTTTATATCAAGATGCACTTACATTTATTATAGTTTTCTTTGAGAATATGTAATATTTCTTTATTTTTTCATATATCAAATAATTTGGGATCCCATCATGCACATTGTTGTGCATACTGTTGTACTTTTCCCAAGCAGATTATTTGTTTTATGGGACATTTAAATTTTTGGAATCAAACCACAATTCCATGTCTTAGGCACATATCAAAATCTAAGTTCAGTCATTTTAGCTTTGCATGGGCTATTCAGAGTTTGTGTGTGTGTGTGTGTGTGTGTGTGTGTGTGTGTGTGTGTGTGTAGTTTCCGAGACAGGCCAGAAATGTTGGCAGTATTTATAGAAGAATTGAGACTCACTGTCCCTGCTTTCTTGTTTCCAGGACTCCTCCCTCAGTTTCCAGTGATGTTTGCTTCAAACTAAAGCATTTGAGTTTTGAACTCAGAATGTCCAAAGTTTTTTCTTGGAGTTTTGAGGTGTCGTGTCACCTACATGACACCTCATGAGCTTCTCCTTAGCAAAAGTTGTAAAATAAACATATAGGCATAGACATAGACATACACACATGCATAAATAATAAGTGTTCATTTCTCAGTCTTTGAAACCCTATGAACTGTAGCCTGCCAGGGTTCAGTCCCTGGGATTTTCCAGGCAAGAATACTGGAGTGGGTTGCCACACCCTCCTCCAGGGGATCTTTCCCAACCCAGGGATTGAACTCGGGTCTCCCACATTACAGGCAGATTCTTTACCATCTGAGCCACCGGGGAAGCATAAATAATAAAGCCATCTACTATAATACATTCCCGATCCTAAATTATCTAGAAAATTTATCATTCTGTTTCCCTTGCTGTCAGCTCATGGTTGCTTTCCACTGTTTTTAACATTTTTAAAACATTTTTAACATTTTTAAATGGTTTATACTTCTCAACTGGAGGGTCAGTTAGATATGAGCTTTCTTGGCCATTGCCTAAAGCGGAACCTAGAGATAAGTTATTTTCATACTAAAATAAACTAGAATACGGGCAAGAAAAGTAGGTATAGAGTTTATGGTAAAGCTGGACAGCAGAGTCAGTTAGGTATTGACCCAGGTAACTAGATCTTGATGTTTATTAAAAGAAGCCTGTCTCTTCCATTCTCATAATGCACTTGGATTTTTTTTAAGTATAAGTTGGTTTTGCCTATTTGTTTATTTGGCCATACTGCACAACTTGTGGAATCTTAGTTCCAAGAACAGGGGTTGAACTGAGCCTTTGGCAGTGAAAGTGCAGAGTACTAACCACTGGACTGCCAGGGAATTCCCTGCACTTGGATTTTTATGTGAGCCTCAAAACCTGGTAGAGACTTGTTTGCAAATCTTCAGGAATATGAATTTACTATTTCTTTAGAAGGAAAAAAGTAATCCCAGGGAAAAGAATAAAAGTTTTTTAAAACAAACTTCTCATTCTGACAGTAAGACAGGATTTTCTGTTCCATATTTCTTAATAATACCTCTCTGCGTTTTTCTGCATTGAGTAGCATGCTTGCAAATTGTTTCTGAAAATAATAGTTTTAGGGGAGAGACAACATTTCTGTTTTATTTTTTAACAAATACTGTGATATAACATGAAAAAGCTGATAGCTTCAATTTTATGTTTTAAATAATAGACAATTCATATTTAAAGTGCTTTGGAAAGCATACATTTTGTTGATTTTCTGAAAGTTTTCTTTATCAGCCCTTTTAACACTACTTTTTGAAATTTTGCATGTGATTTTAAATCAAGATCCTACCAGCTGGGTTAGGTAAAATTTTCAAGGGAGCTTCATTCACAGAAAGGAAGGTCTTTTAAGTGAGGGGGTAAAAGACAGAGAGAAGCTTTCATTTCTTTGTGTTACTTATTTGAAAAGGAGAAAGTGCAGATAGCTTTCAATCAATCATATAACTTTGTGTGTTCTCACTCAGAATAAGTTACAGTATCTGTATCCCTTTGAGAAGACAATGTTGGACTTTGGAAAGAAAGGACAACAGAATTACATACAACATGTTTATTTCAATTCCTGCTGAGGGTTTCACCTGTGAAGACTCTGACCTGCAGGTTGCACCTGCTACACGATTCACTTACTCTGTTCTATAAATTCTATTTGAAGGGATTTCTTTCTTTTTGAATTTACTAGGATGTCTTCTTTCTTAAAGAATATCATCAACTCAGATAAAAACACTAAGTAATTGAGAAAAACTGAAATTAAAATCAAGAGAGTATTTTTGTAGTTCACTTATTAGGCATCATCTTTTTGTTTTAATTTTTTTTTCCTGAGGATAATTGCTTTACAGAATTTTGTTGTTTTCTGTCAAACCTCAACATGAATCAGCCATAGGTATATATATATATCCCCTTCATTTTGAACCTCCCTTTCATCTCTCTCCCCATCCCACCCCTCTAGGTTGATACAGAGCCCCTGTTTGAGTTTCCTAAGCCATATAGCAAATTCCCAATTTTTAAAAATAGCTATCTATCTAGTTTACATATGGTAATGTAGGTTTCCATGTTACTCTTTCCAGACATCTCACTCTCTCCTCCTCTCTCCTCATGTCCATAAGTCTGTTCTCTATGTCTGTTTCTCCGCTGCTGCTCTGTAAATAAAGTCTTCAGTTCCATTTTTCTAGATTTCCTATACATGCATTAGAATATGATTTTTATCTTTCTCTTTCTGACTCACTTCATTCGATATAGTAGGTTCTACATTCATCCACTGCATCAAAACTGACTCAATCAAATTCATTGCTTTTTATGGCTGAGTAATATTCCGTTATATATATGTACCACAACTTCTTTATCCATTCATCTGTCAATGGACATCTAGGTTGCTTCTATGTTCTATTCTAGCTATCGTAAACAGTGCTGCAATGAATAATGGAAGACATGTGTCTTTTTCAGTGTTGGTTTCCTCAGGGTATATGCCTAAGAGTGGGAAGCTGGGATATATGGTGGTTTTATTCCTAGTTTTTTAGGGAATCTCCATACCGTCTTCCAGTGGCTGTATCAATTTACATTCCCACCAAAAGTGCAGGAGTACCCCCTTTTCTCCACAACCTCTCGAGCATTTATTGTGAGTAGACATTTTTAATGTTGGCCATTCTGACCGATATGAGGTAATATCTCATTGCAGTTTTGATTTCCACTTTTCTAATAATGAGCAATGCTGAACATTTTTTAATGTGTTTGTTAACTATCTGTATGTTTTCTTTGGAGAAATGTCTGTTTAGGTCTTTCCCCCACTTTTTGATTGGGTTGTTTTTCTGCTATCGAGTTGTAGGAACTGCTTGTATATTTTGGAAATTAATCCTTTGTAAGTTGTTTCATTTGCTATTATTTTCTCCCAACTGAGGTTTGTCTTTTCACCTTACTTGTCATTTCCTTTGCTGTGCAAAAAGCATTTAAGTTTAATCAGGTCCCATTTGTTTACTTTTGTTTTTATTTCTGTTACTCTAGGAGGTGGTTCATTTTCACAGCTATT
Organism: Madoqua kirkii; assembly: GCA_006408675.1. Taxonomy (NCBI): domain Eukaryota; kingdom Metazoa; phylum Chordata; class Mammalia; order Artiodactyla; family Bovidae; genus Madoqua; species Madoqua kirkii. The sequence goes on along the minus strand of SJYC01079321.1, from coordinate 9,568 downwards.
TGCAAGGCCTCCCCAGACTGCCATTTTGCTTTTTTGCATTTCTTTTCCAAGGGGATGGTCTTGATCCCTGTCTCCTGTACAATGTAGAAGAGATCTCTAGTCTTTCCCATTCTATTCTTTTCCTCTATTTCTTTGCATTGATTGCTGAGGAAGGCTTTCTTATCTCTTCTTGCTGTTCTTTAGAACTCTGCATTCAGATGCTTGTATCTTTCTTTTTCTCCTTTGCTTTTCGCCTCTCTTCTTTTCACAGCTATTTGTAAGGCCTCCCCAGACAGCCATTTTGCTTTTTTGCATTTCTTTTCCATGGGGATGGTCTTGATCCCTATCTCCTGGACAATGTCACCAACCTCCATCCATAGTTCATCTGGCACTCTATCAGATATAGTCCCTTAAATCTATTTCTCACTTCCACTGTATAATCATAAGGGATTTGATTTAGGTCATACCTGAATGGTCTAGTGGTTTTCCATACTTTCTTTAAATCTGAATTTGGCAATAAGCAGTTCATGATCTGAGCCACAGTCAGCTCCTGGTCTTGTTTTTTGTTGACTGTATATAGCTGCCAGTATAATCACATACAAAAGAAAGCATTCATTAGAGACATATTAAGGATGATGCCTTTGTAATGATACACCAGCCCTGAAGAAAAGTGAGTAAGAACTAAAGATGAAACCAGAGTAATGAGTCTGGTAGTCAGTCTGTAAGTCTTTTATTGTTTTTTAATTGGAGGCTAATTACTTTACAATATTGTGGTAGGTTTTGCATACATTGCCGTGAATCAGCCATGGGTGTACATGTATACCCCCCATCCCAAGCCCCCCTCCCACCTTCTTTCCTATCCCATCCCTCTGGGTTGTACCAGTGTACCAGCTCTGAGCGCCCTGTTTCATGTATCAAAGTTGGACTGGTCATCTATTTAACAATCTTTCAAAGCACTTCTGAACTTTTTCTTGAATCAGACTTGGAGAATCCAAAGAAAGCTATGGATCCTATCTAAATAAAAAACCCACATTACTGATGTTTTGTGTTAAGATTTCAGAGAGTCACAGACTTTGTAAAGCCCAACAGTTCACCCAGAAGTAAGAATTTCTGTTAAATTCCTCTTTCAAATGGGTGCCCAGCACCAAAATCCAGGGCATTGAGACAGTTACAATAGCGAGGGCCTACAACAGACTTACAAAGTAAGCCTTATCAAAAACAATCTTTTAGCAGATTTTAAAAAAGGAGAATCAAACAGAAGATGGCTGGGGTAAGTCATACTCCAAAGGGATAAACAGATTTCTTCAAATACTGAAATGAATTTATTACTAATATGATAAATTACTGATGTTCTCTCATAAAGGTAACAATTATTCTTGTAATATGTAAAATGGTATATGTAGTTTGAAAAAGGTACTAGTTCACCTAGCTAAAGTATTGTCATTGCTTTTAAGAAAAATAATTTTTTTGAAAAAAAAATGCAATTTTTGATGGAGCTAAACCAAATTATTGTACTCTAGGTGAGAGGGTATCTTTGCATCCCAAACTGCGTGCAAACCTGTCCAGGGGTTACAACTATGGGAAAACGCCGCTAAGGACTAGTCCTTCAAGGACCACACAGAGCACCAAATTATGAAAAGAGCCAAGGCTTCTTGATAAGGAGTCTGCCAACTGAAAGTTTCATTTATTTCTGTCATTAAAAGCAGTGTTATCTGCACCTGTAAATACCTACTTCTTTATTCCTGCTGGAAATGGCTTAGGATTTCTAAGTGGAAGGGGGGGACACCCACATTCTTAGATTTATTTTAAGCCATCGTGAGGATGCAGGGTCTGAGAAAAAATAAAAAACCCGGATTCAGTTAATGACTGTATTAGAAAACTTGCTACATTAGCTTTTTAAAAATTCACAATTTCTTTTTCCTTTTAGCTGCCCTGGGTCTTGGCTGCTGTGCCTCGGCTTCTCTAGCTGTGGCGCCCAGGCTTCTCCTGTTGCAAAGCACAGACCATAACGCACGCAGGCTCAGCGGCTGTGGCTCACAGGCTCTGTGGCATGTGGGCACGGGGAGCATCTTCTGACTGCCAGGCTCCCTCTGCACCCAACTTGAGGTTCCGGTCTTTTGAGCTTACCCGTCTCTTAAGCAGATTTTCTAAACAGATATAGCTTCATTTTACTTTTTAAACATTCTAAGGGGGGAAAAAAGAGATGTTTTATCCATAGAATTAGTTAAATTTACTCAAGGAATTACAAAGATATTTGTTTTTCTAAACAGTTAAATAGTCTTTAATCCTGAAAAGGATTAGTGCAATAATTGCCTGATTTTAATCAAGAGGGTACTGTGAGTTTCCTTAACTATCACTTCATAAATACACAGCAATACAGAGACAGAGGAACTATTAATATAGCAAGAGAAAAAAATCAAAATACACTCAAAAGCAAGATAAAAATCCTCACGGACCATAACTGAATAAAAATAAAATGCAGCGGTTCGGGCCAAAGGTATACCCTTGTTGGGTTCTGGGTCAGAGAATCAGCGGAAGTGGCTGGGTGTATGATTTTCAAAGTGTAAGTGAAATGAAAATGGAGTTGAGTTGGGAGAACATGAGATCACAGCCTGTGAGATGGCTTATGTAAAACTGTAGACCTAGAATAGTAGAAACAGATATAGTCACTAAGCCAGGATATGATCCAGATAGGGGAAAGTTAATAATCTAGAGAATAGAAAAAAAATCATGATGAGAAATACTAAGCACTGGTTCTTTGAAAACACTAAGCAGAGAGACAGCACTAGCAAGACAGACCGAGGGAAAAGGAAGGAGAGCCCACGAATTTTAGAAATGAAAGAGAAGGCAAGATGACGTCTCAGTAGGAAACTTAAAAACTAGACTAGAACAACGCTGCAAATCTGAAACTAGTATAACATTATAAACCAACTATACTTCAGCTGAAAAAAAAATTCCAGAAGAGAAAGTCAGTGGGTATGATGAGTTTTGTAAGAGCCATTTGATATCAGAGAACATAGAAATTTATGAACCTAATTTCAACAAAAGTCTGTGCATAATTGGTGGTTGGGATTAAAAATTCATAATGTTGGAAATTCTGCCAATGATATAGCTTTTTCTTTTCCATTTGGTCCTATTGTCATTATGACTTAGGCCTTCTGCTGTGTAGTAAAATTAAAACCAACTGTTATATATGAACATAAAAAACTAGACTAGAGTATTTCAAAAAATTTACTTGCCATATATTTAAAAACTGAAGTGAAATGGAAAATTTTCTAGAAGAATGTAAGTCATCAAAATGGCCTCAAGAAAATGAAAACTTAAAATAATAACCACTTACATTTAATATATTATTTCAAGTCTTTTTTCCCCTCAAACTAAAGAAAAGGAGATGTGTATAAGAGACAGGGCTGGGGTAAGTCATACTCCAAAGGGATAAACAGATTTCTTCAAATACTGAAATGAATTTATTACTAATATGATAAATTACTGATGTTCTCTCATAAAGGTAACAATTATTCTTGTAATATGTAAAATGGTATATGTAGTTTGAAAAAGGTACTAGTTCACCTAGCTAAAGAAATATTCAAAGAATATATAATTATTTTCTAATATAAGTCACTTGAGAGAATAAAAGAAAGAAGGTGACTTTTATACCAAAACTGGATTAGGATAATATAAAGAAAGGGAAGTATGGTCAAATCTCACAAAAACAAATTCAAAAATTCCAAATAAATGTCAGAAAATCAAATCCAGCATGAAAAAATAAAATCCAAACAGCAAGAAACCAGCAATGAAACAAACACATTTTGACTGGAAAGGGTTTTATCCCCCCAAATGGTGTTTCCACATAAAACATTTTATTGAAGTAACTGACCACATTACTTAAACAAAAAGAAGTATAAGATCATCTCAGCAGATGTGATAGAAAATATATTCAATAAAATTCACTAGAAATTCATGATAAAAGCTACAAAATAAATACTCTTTTAGGATCCCTTGAAAACAGAGCTTCAGACAAGGACTAAAGTATTGAGAACTTTATTTGGGAGGTGATTCCAGGCAATAGCAGTGAGGTCACAGAGAGAATGAAATCAGAAAGAAAGGTGAATCAATATAAATGTGTGTTATCAATATCACTGTTTTAAGCAACAAGTTATCAGTACCACTGAGAACCCTAGGAGCACAGGAGGAATTGTCCACCAGAGGAAAGAAAGACTGGAGGCCTGGGTATCCATCTGTGAGTTCCCATTCAGCACCAATTTATGGGTGACCTCTAACCCAGCACTTTGTAGTATTCCCGTACAAGGACCTGGTAGGCTCCTCTGGTGTTTGAAAAGGCTGACTATTTCAGAAAAGGCCATTGAGGGAAACTAAAGACAAGAAAACAAAAACAAAAATCCAGAGATATGTGGCATATGCTTGAGGTGAGATACTGTTAGCATGAGTCAACAATGTTCACTACAGCAGCTGAACTACAGTGAGCTTTATTGGGTACCAAAAATGTCTGCCATAGTTACCCAAACAGAAGATCCAGCCAACATCGTAATGGTGGTGGTGAAGTCTTTAAAGTCAGCAACAAGATGCCTCTCATTGTTACTATTCAGCACTATTTGAGCATGTGATGCTATAAATTAAGAAAAAAGTAAAAAATTTGAAAGAGACAAAACTATCTTTATTTGTAGATGATAAATCTATCTACAAAAAAAGTCTTAAAAATGGACAGACAAGTCACTGGAACTCAATGCAAGATTAGCCTATAAAAATTAATAGATTTCCATACACCAGCAATAATTTTTTAAATGTAACAAAACTGTATAACATTAACATTAGCAATAAAACCTCTATGAGCTCTAGGAATAACGTCCAATAACATATAAGCAGAACTCATGGAGACAATTATAAAATGTGATTGAAGAGCATAACGTAGGAGCTGACTAAGTACAAGATCGATCAAATTCATGCTTATGTATGGAAGGACTCAAGATCAGAAAGGTTGAATTACAGGTAAGTTAATTCACAAAGTTGATGCACTTCCAATAAGAACCTCAGTATGAATGTTTTACGGGTCTTGAAAACTGTTTGGAAACTTAGATGGAAGAGGTAAGACCCCTGAATAGCCGCAGTAATTTGGAGGAGGAGACTGGGTAAAAACAAGCAAGAGGAAAAGGGGTAGCCTGAGTAGTTGGTGAGACACCTGCACAACAGGTCATTTGAGGGTGCTTAAGTCAGTTTTGTATTGATGTAAGGATTAACAAGTAGATTAACACAACAAAATAGAGAGTTCACAAAAAGATCCAAGCTTATATAGGTTCCTGGTGTATGATAGAGCACGTATCACAAATCAGTGGCAAAAAAACAAGGTGGCCAATAATAGCGTTGGGATAGTAAGATATACATATTATAAAAATAGATTTTTATTATAAAATATAATAGATAAAATATACTTTATTATAAAATACATATTATAAAAATTTCTTCCTTGCATCATAAATGACTAAATACCCAAATGGAAAAATAAATATTAAAATTGTAAAGAGTAAATGTAAGATATATTTACAGCATAAGAGAGTTTTTTTTTTTTTAAACAAGAGATCAAAAGGAATCTTGGTAGAATTGGTGGGATTCTTGGTAGAATCAGACTACATTGAAACTTCAAAGATCTGTTTTTTTTTTTTTTAAGGGTAATATAAGTAAATATAAAAGACAAGTGACTGTTTGGAAGAATATTTATAATATATGACTGCCAAATAACTCAGATGAATCATTACAAAAAGGATTATAAAGGATTTTTCAAAAGAAAAATAAGCAAAAATAATTAAGAAAAAAAACTCTGAAGGAGAAACTTGAATTGCCAAGGAAAAGATGCTCAGCCTTGTGAGTAATCAAGGAAATGCAAAATAAAATGCATTTTCATTTCTTATCCGTTAGATCGGCACAACTTAAGATAATCTGACAACCTCCTGACGTGATTCACTGAGAAGAACACAACATCACTTACATAGTATTCCTGCAAAAACATATACCCTGATCTAATCATGTGTAAGCCATCAGGCAAATCCAAATTTAGGAACAGGAAACAAAATAACTGGCCTGTACTCTCCAAACATATCAGTGTCATGAAGAAGAAAGACTATCCAAGCAGCTGTTCTAGATTAAAGGAGGCTAAAGAGAAACAACAATTAAAGGCAACAACTGAAGTGATTTTTAGGAAAAAAGTGCTGAAAAGGACTTAACTGGGGACTTCCTTGGTGGCTCAGTGGTTAAGAATTCACCTGGTCTCCATGAACTTCACATGCCACAGAGCAACTGAGCTCATGGGTCACGACTGCCAAGTCCTGCCTAGAGCCTGTGCGGGGCACAAAGAGTAGGTCCCACTTGCCACAACTAGAGAAAGCCCATAAGAAACAGAGAAGACCCAGCGAAGCCTAAAATAAATAAAGAATAAGTTTGGATGTTAAGAGATTGCACTTCTTAAAAAAGGACTTAGTTCTTTTTAAAATTTATTTATTTTTAGTTGGAGGATAATTGCTTAACAGTATTATGTTGGTTTCTACCAAACCTCAACATTTGAATTAGCTATAGGTTTACCCATGTCCCCTCCCATTTGAACCTGTATCCCACCTCCCTCCCTGCCCCACCCCTCTAGGTTGTTACTGAGCTCCAGTAAAAGCTAAAATAAGTAAATACAAAGTTCTATTATTTCCCTGTTTCTTAATTGGGACTTCATTCGTCATTGGGAAAATTGGTGAAATGCTATAGTTCACCAAAAAAGAAAAAAGACTTAATTGGGAAAATTGGTGAAATATTATACTCTTTTTCAGTGTTAAGTTTCTTGAATCTGATCATTGTGCCATGGTTATATAAGACAATGTCTTTGTTTTAGGAGTTACATGTGGGAGTACTTGGGACTAACAGGTCATACTTTCTGCAACTTATTTTTAAATAGCTAAGGAAAAACATTATGGAAATAAAAATTATAAGGACATATAAAGGGAAGAAGAGGAGGAAGGAAAGAAGAGAAAGACAGAGAAAAAAGTAAATGTAACAAAGTATTAGTAATTGTTGAATCTAGGTGAAGCTTATACAGGAGGTCATTGTGACATTCTATCAAGTTTTCTGCTGGTTTGAATTTTTTTTCAAAATAAAATGTTTGAACCATCTGTTCATATAAAGTACTAGTAAGGTACTCAACATTCAAAAAAATCAACTAAACTTAAAAATTCAACTAAAAATTTAAAAAGCTCATCCTAAAACTCAGCATTCAAAGAACTAAGATCATGGCATCTGGTCCCATCAATTCATGGCAAATAGAGGGGAAAACAATGGAAACAGTGACAGACATTATCTTCTTGTTCTCCAAAGTCACTGCAGATGGGGACTGCAGCCATGAAATTAAAAAATGTTTGCTACTGGGAAGAAAAGCTATGACCAACATAGATAGCATATTAAAAAGCACAGACATTGCTTTGCTGACAAAGGTCCATCTAGTCAAAGCTATGGTTTTTCCAGTAGTCATGTATAGATGTGAGTGCTGAAGAATTGATGGTTTTGAACTGCAGTGTTGGAGAAGACTCTTGAGAGTCCCTTGGACTGCAAGGAGATCGAGTGAGTCAATCCTAAAGGAAATCAGTGCTGGATGTTCATTGGAAGGACTGATGCTGAAGCTGAAACTCCAATACTTTGGCCGCTTCATGTGAAGAACTGACTCATTAGAAAAGACCCTGATGCTGGGAGAGACTAAAGGCAGGAGGAGAAGGGGATGACAGAGGATGAAACAGCTGGATGACATCACTGACTCAATGGATGTGAGTTTGAGAAGCTCCAGGAGCTGGTGATGGACAGGAAAGCCTGGTGTGCTGCAGTTCATGGGGTCCCAAAAAGTCGGACATGACTGAGCAACTGAACTGACTAGTAAGGTTGTAGGAAAATGGAAAATTTCATACTCCATTAGAAAGGGTACAAATTACTACAGTTCTTTGGAGAATAACATAATAATAAAATATATTAAAGGGTAGATACATAATAATATAATTGAGAGTAATGTGAGTAAAGTTAAATATGTTTATATCCTGCGCCCCAGCAATTCAAATGGGATGTGGGGTGAAAATAAAGGAACTTGGTATTTACTTATTTTATCTTTTAAGGAAAAAATTTATATTTCAGAGTGGTTATTGTATACCAGTGTGATAGCGCATGAATATAAAATGAATATAGAAATACTGTGGATATGCAGTTAAATGTTTTCTTGGTAGGGCAGCCTGATGAACAAAGTAGGAGACCAGTGTTCTTAAGAAATTCAAATATATCTATTCTCATGCGTATATACACATATATGTAGTCGTGTCCCTGGGATTCTCCACCAGGCTCCACCGTCCCTGGGATTCTCCAGGCAAGAACACTGGAGTGGGTTGCCATTTCCTTCTCCAATGCATGAAAGTGAAAAGTCAAAGTGAAGTTGCTCAGTCGTGTCTGACTCTTATCGACCCCATGGACTGCAGCCTACCAGGCTCCTCTGTCCATAGGATTTTCCAGGCAAGAGTACTGGAGTGGGGTGCCATTGCTTTCTCTGAATCTATATATACATACACATATATATGAATATTAACTGCAAATTGTTTGGTAATGGGGAAAATGGCAAAACAGAAATATCCTGAATGTTCCTCAGAAAGAGAAAAGAGAAGCTGTGTTCTAGTCATAAGATGGGATACTATATATCAGTTAAAATGAATGAGATAGAGCTATAAATATCTTCATGGGCAGGTCTAGAAAATATTAAGTGAAAAAGGAAGTTGTAAAACAATAAAGACACAATATTATTATTTATAGATATTTAATCTGTCCTAAAAATAAGACCACTGCCTAGACAATAAGTTCCTGGTGCTTGCCTCTGGGAGGGATGATGAAGACAAGCACTAGAAAAGAGATTATACAGAGCTTAAAATGAACTTGTAGGATTTCATTTCTTTGTTTTTTCCCCTCCAAACATAGATCAAGAGACCTGAAGAAAATATTACTAAATGTTAATTTTGGTTAGTCCTGGCTATCAGATAGGTGGATGTTTATTACTCTTGGTACATTCTTGTATCTTTTGCTTTGTCCAAAAGCAAAACATGAAGTTTTTCATTTCTCTGATGAATTCCAAGTTCCACGCAGGAAGCACCTGACAAGTCAGATCTGTGTCTATAACTCTGCATATGTGTCAGCTTCTGAACACACCAGAGCAACTTTAAATCAGAGCTTCTAAAAAAATACTTATCAACAGAAAAAATTGTTTCCTATTTTCACAATACTGTGCTGTGCTCAGTCTCTCAGTCTGTATCCAACTCTTTGTAGCCCACCAGACTCCTCTGCCCATGAAATTTTCCAGGAAAGAATACTGGAGTGAGTCACCATTTCCTACTCCAGGAGATCTTCCCCAACCAGGAATCAAACGCACATCTCTTGCATCTCCTTTATGGAGGTGTATTCTTTACCCCTAGTGCCACCTTGGAAGCCCGATTTTCATAATAGGTGTTCCTAATCTTACAGCACGATTGCACTCATCTCACACGCTAGTAAAGTAATGCTCAAAATTCTCCAAGCCAGG
>SJYC01079317.1:0-32331 GCA_006408675.1 Madoqua kirkii | reverse complement strand
TCTCATAGAAACATTTAAATCTGAAGCTCTAGGGAAAAGAGAAACACACATAAGTCCTAGATAGTCAGGTATTGAGGCTGAAATTTAAACTTTTCACAGCACAAATGGATAATAATGACTCTTTAGTCATGATTGGCAGTGTTGTATGTTAGCTACAAAAATTACTGGGAAAATTTGAATAATGGTTTGTTAATATTTATGCATATATGCTTCTTTTCAATTTACTTAAAATTTCTTTGAATCTGATACTAATAATACAAAAACTAGTGAGTTTGCTTAACTTGGACAAACAGTTTTGAACCTGAAATACATTTGTTTCAAAGTCAAAGCAATTCTTCATAAAAGGATGAAAAGGTTGTAAAAATATGAATGAAGGTTTGAAAGGGATATGATGTTTTGATACTCGATTCAGTTAGTAGAAAACTTAAAATATGTTCCAAACATTTTGAGTGTATAAATGGAGTTTCTCAACCATAAATTTTATGAAGTCTAACTATAAACCAAGGATTTGTGATGAAAATTTAGTGTGTGCAATGAAATGTGCTGTAAATGTAAAACACACATCAGATTTCAAAGACTTCATATGATAAGAAGAATGAAAGATATTTCAATATTTTAAAATATTAATTATGTGTTGACATGGTAATTTGAAATATATTGGCCAGATAAAATATTATTAAAGTTAATTGATACATGTTTATTTTACTTATTTAATGTGACTACTAGAAAGTTTAAAGTTACATTAGTGGATTGCATTAAACTTCTGTTGGGCAGTGCTGGGCTAGAATGTCAGGTGTATGGATGTCTGTTTCTCCCATGGACCGATAGCTCTTTGAGGATGGATACTACAGTTTGCTGATCCTTTGCTTGCTATACATTATCTTCATGTAATGCTGTACTTTCATATAGTGAATAATCAGATAAACATTTGCTAAATTTAATTTCATTTGGAACAAGGCACTACATTTTGTTATGAGAAACTACTCTCATCTTATGGATTTTTAGAACATTACTAGCAATGAGTATTAAATTTAGGTTTTATTTTTTCAACCTGAGGGATCTAGCGTATTTCACATTTTTCTCTCTTCCCTTATATGTTAGTTCTTTGAAGCATTTTTATTTGCTTCTGAGTTCACCCCAGTGCCAATTACTTGAGGATACCAGATAATTTTGCTCTTTCTATACTCATTACTTCTGTCATCAAGATAGACATGCAAAGCTAAAATATCAGGAAAAAACCCTGAGGGAAAAGAGAGGAAAGAAAGTGAGAAGAAAAGAGAGAACTTAAAAACAGAAATAGGGGAGATCTTGGAAAAAATCTAGTTTATGAAGCGAGAAATGAGATTGAGAGTCTGGCTATAAATCCCAGGTAAGTACCTTGAGGAAAGGACCTTGACAGAAGAAGACAAATACAAAGAGCCAACTGTCAGACATTGTTCCAGTTAGTGAACAAAAAATTGAGATTTGGAGGCTAAGATGTGGAATGACTATGTCTGCTGGTTGTTCAGTCGTGTCCAACTCTTTGTGACCCCATGGAGTGTAGCCTGCCAGGCTTCTCTGTCCATGGAATTTTCTAGGCAAGAATACTGGAGTGGGTTGCCATGCCCTTCTTCAGGGAACTTCCTTACTCAGTGATCGAACCTGAGTCTCCTGCATTGCCGCAGATTCTTTACTATCTGAGCACCAGGGTGGACATGGAATGATTAGTTCAAATCAATAGTCTAAAGCAGCAGTTATATGTGCTTCTGAAGACCTGGATCTGGAAGGCACCCAGGAAAATGTTCTTGTTTGTCTTGAGTGTGTTTGACATGTAACCATCTTTATGACCTGTTAAGTTCTTTTGATTCTGCTTGATGGAAGGAGGTGCACCAGAGATGCTGCGTGCCATCATGGTGTGCGCCATCACCACTCAAGGAAGAACAGGGAAGGGAAAAGAGTTCCCAGTGATACACTCCTTCCACTAACTGGTCCCGCATTTTTGACAGAAAGTGAAGAAACAGGATGGGTTTCTGTGGCTCTTTCAAGACTGGAGGAATGTATGAAGCATGCTCAGCTGCAGTGTGGGGCAATGAATGCCAACACTTAGAAGGCCATGAGTCAAATGCCACTGGAGAGATCATTGTATGCAAAGAGGCTCCTGAATGCCTGTGGAATATCTCCTTGGCTGGTGTGTGCAGTGCTGTGCTAAGTCACTCCAGTTGAGTCCCACTGTTTGCAACCCCATGGACTGTAGCCCACCAGGCCCCTCTGTCCATGAGATTTCCCAGGCAAGAATACTGCAGTGGGTTGCCATTTTCTTCCTCACATGTCTTACCTTGTAATGAGATGTTAAATTCTCTTCCCTGGACACTCAGGTCAGCTGTGCCCTTAATCTAAGTATGCAAGCTCCTTTTTATAAGGATGAGCTCTGATTCCAGCCTGAATTCAAGGAAATTGCCTGGGAATTCTCAGCCTTTGTTTTTTCCTGACCTTCTGGCACTCTGATCCTGCTCCAGCTCCCAGCTTCGTGGCCTGACCTTCTCTCTGGAGACCTGTCTGTAAAATCCTACCAGATAACTGGGTCCTAGCTTGATTCTTTGGATTTCCCCTAGTTCATTCCTTTGGCTCCCAAGGCACTGGCGACCCCAGGCTGAGTCCTAAGGAATCTAATGTGGCCACAGCCACTCAGTGGACTGCACTAGCCATCAGGAGCTAGGGAATGAAGGCCAACATTTTATCTAAACGTTGTGACGGACTCTCCATGCTCCTCCAGCAAAAATTAATTTACCCATTGGCATGTTCCACTTTCAGTTTATGGGAAATGGGATGTATGGGAAAACAGAGTATTCCAGAAGCTACTGCCCACATCATTGGCTCAATTTCCAGAAGTGATGAAGGAATGTGATCACTGCCTACAAGCCTTACGGACTTTTACTCAGCCTGTCACTTTCTCTCTGGCGTTCTAAGTGAGTATGCTGCTTTGCGGGAACTGTTTTTGGTCGGGGCAAGACAACACTCACCACAAGACCAGAAAGAAATTATAGATGTATACAGCAGAGCTACAGACTTCAAGACAGGAGCCTTTGTCCCCAACACAGCACACATGTACGTTGTCAAGTGTGGCTGCTGCCCGTCACAGTGCTATTACATGAACTTCCAGAAGGTTCACTTGACCCTCAACTTTCCCCTGGGTGGCGGGGGTTGGTGGGGGGAGGCATCTTCATCCTAAGAGTTAGTGGGACCATATGTAAGTGACCAAGTCTCCCTGTGCCATAGTGTCTTCTTCAGTAATATGGAGACAATACCAGTGACTAGTTGAGAATTGTGAGAATTAAACGAGCGAATGCGTGTAAAGAACTCAGAAGGCAGCTGGCGCATAATAACCACTCAGTCTAAGTCAGCTGCTGCTGCTGCTCTGCTGCTTCAGGAATAAACAGTAAAGGCCTTTCACCTGTTAACACTTCTCAAGGGGATGATGGGAGACAGTTTCTGCTCCTGTATCCCCAATTAGCTTCCTCCAGCGGTCTTAGAGCATGATACATTTGGATTTTCTATTGCTGGCTTTTCTCTCTTAAAAAATTTTATTTATTTTTGGCTGTGCTTGTCTTCATTGCTGCATATGGGCTTTCTCTTTGTGGTGAGCATGGGTTACTCTTTGTTGCTGTGCAGGCTTTTCATTGCGGTGGCCCCTCTTGTTGTGGGGCACAGGCCCTGCCTGCAGGCTTCCGTAGGTATAGTACGTGGGCTCAGCAGTTGCGGCCCCCCAGCCCCTAGAATATAGGCTCAGTAGCTGTGGTCCATGGGCTTATTTGCCCTGTGGCATGTGGCATCTTCCCGGACCAGGGATTGAACCTGTGTTCCCTGCATTGACAGGTGGTTTCTTAATCACTGGACCGCCAGGAAAGCCCTATTGATGGCTTTTCTGTAAAGACACTGGTGTTTGGTGACGTGATGTGTAAAGAGACCCCAAAGTGGAATTCCTCCCCTCACCCCAGAAGGAAAGTGGACGTTTGCCTCCTTATCAATGGTGAACGCTGCATGTTTCTAGGGAAGGGAGGCCTGTCACATTTATAAAATCTTCTGAGTGGCTTGCAAATGCCATCTTGTGGAAGAAAGGACCCTTCTAGTCAGATTTTAGACCTCCTTCTAAAACCCGGAAATTATATTTTACCTTGGAAAAAATCACTGATATATCTATGCCTTTTATTATCACATGAAAATTGGGCATTAAAATGCATGAGCTTCAAAGTCCCTTCCAGGTCTAACATTCTAAAATTATGTAATTTGTGAATCACCATGGTTTAGAAAAAACATAAGAAAATAGATCTCTACTTTATGGGGACACACACTCATAATTCCTGAACATTTTATTAAATATTGGATGGAAAAAACCTAACCGGCCTTTTGGCTATTTCAAGGCCCCATTAAAAAAGTTTCATGAGACATTTTGATAGCTGACTCTTGTTATAATTCCACAGCTCTAAGTTCAAGAGTGTTTTTATACCGAACTGTGCTAACCTTGGAGAATGGGTGGTTGAAGGAGAAAATGAGTCTATGTCCATATGCCAGTACCTGGTAGAAAACCCTATAGCTACATCGTACATTGTCTAAGACTGAAGAGATGCATCTGACTCCGATGAGGACCTTCTCAGCGCATTTCCTGCTTGGCCATTAGAAACAACCCAAATGCCTATCAACAGGAAAACATAAAAAATGACGGACTATTCATGACTGAGTTCTATAGAGGAATGACAAGGAATGAAATACTGCCACATGCAACAACATGAATAAACATCACAAACATGAGAATGATCAAAAGACATCACAAAAAACACAAACTGTGTGAGTCCACCTATCAGTTCATTTCAGTTGCTCAGTCGTGTCTGACTCTTTGTGACCCCATGGACTGCAGCATGCCAGGCTTCCCTGTTCCTCACCAACTCCAGGAGCTTACTCAAATTCATGTCCATTGAATCAGTGATGTCATCCAACCATCTCATCCTCTGTCATCCCCTTCTCCTCCCGTCTTCAATCTTTCCCAGCCTCAGGGTCTTTTCCAATGAGTCAGTTCTTTGCATCAGGTGGCCAAAGTATTGGAATTTCAGATTCAGCATCAGTCTTTCCAGTGAATATTCAGGAATGATTTCCTTTAGGATGAGCCCATTTATATAAAGTTTTAAACAAGGAGAACGCTAATGCATGATATTAGATATCATGATAGCAGCTACCTTTGCAGAAGAGGGTGAAAATTATGAAAAGGCATTGTGGGCAGATAAAGTAGGGAGTTCCTGGAGGAAGAGAACCAGATATATCATTTTAAATACAGTTTTTACAGGCTACAGTCCTTTTCCATTTATTACAAATATGGGCTATAATCCTTGTGTTGTACAATACATTCTTATAGCCTGTCTTACACCCAAGAGTTTGTACTTCCCACTCCCCCACCCCCATATTGCTCTCTCCCTGTCTCCCACCATGGTACCCACTAGTTAGTTTTCCATACCAGTGAGTCTACTTCTTGTTATATTAACTAGTTTTTATTGTATTTTTAAGATTCCATGTGTGACATCATAGATTATTTATCTTTCTCTAGACATAATTTTCTTGACATAAGAGAAGCCATTTTAGGCCTAAGCCAATTTGTGATCTCAAGCTGACCACAGTGCCTGCTTTTGACCAGGTCAGGGAAATGTATCAGTTGTAAAGAATCCCAGCTCTGTTTCAAAGGTAAAGATTAGCGAGCTATTTTGCAAGATTTAAACCCTCTCAACCACCAGACTAACCAGAACCTAAGGAATGATGAGGCTGACCTTTGCTGACCCTCGTGACTTCAATCAAGCAGAGCCAAGACTCTGTCACCCTGTGTCCAGTGCAATGCTAAATTCGTCTTGGCTCAAGCCCCTTCATGAATCTGCATATACCATACCCAAGTCCCTTCTTCTATACATGCACCCTGAGCTAAAACTTTCCCAATTTTGCTATTTGAGAAGATACTACTTCAGACAATCTCCGCACTGTTCTGCTAACTTGCTGAGAGTAATAAAGCCTTCCTTCTTCAATTACAGTTTCTTCAGGGTATATGCCCCATAGTGGGGTTGCTGGGTCATATGTTAGTTTTATTCCTAGTTTTTAAGGACTCTCCATACTGTTCTCCATAGTGGTTGTTATCAATTTGTTTTCCCACCCACAGTGCAGGAGGGTGTCCTTTTCTCCACACGCTCTCCAGCATTTACAGTTTGTAGACTTTTTGATGATGGCCACTCTGACTGGTGTGAGATGATGCCTCATTGCAGCTCTGATTTGCAGTTCTCTAATAATGAGCAATGTTGAGCATCTTATCATGTATTTATTAGCTATCTGTATGTCTTCTTTGGAGAAATGTCTGTTTCGGTCTTCTGCTACTTTTTGTATGACTCAGGGAACTCAAACTGATGCTCTCTGAAAAGATCTAGATGGGTGGGATGGGGTGAGAGTTGCTAGGGAGGTTCAAGAAGGAGCGGGCAAATGTATACCTATGACTGATTCATGTTGATGTATGGCAGAAACCAACACAAAATTGTAAATCAATTATCCCTCAATCAAAAGTAAGTAAATTTAAAAAAAAAATCCTAATCCTTCCTTCTCCTGCTCTCTGGCTAGGTTGTATCTTGGCTAGACACCCACCAAGAGGCAAACCCAGTTTTCAGGTAATAGCTTGAGAGAGGCTACCTGGATATTTATAATATTCTATTTTTTGATCCAGGAGGTATTTACACAGATCTGTGCACTTCATGAAAATCCATCAAGTTGTACACTTAAAATACATGGTTTGATAACATCAAGAAACATTTTTAAAATTCAAGTTTTAGTCACAACAAATGATAAGATATACTGAAGGAATGGAATACTCACAGTTTCCACAATGTACTGAAATTTGATTGCATAGAATTTCCATACATTTTGAAACTAAAGTTATGAATAAGATTTTGGCAAAATGAGGAGAGGCAAGGGATTTCCCTGGCGGTCCAGTAGTTAAGATTCCACCTTCCAATACAGTAGGTGCAGGGTCAATCCCTGGTTGGGGAACTAAGGCCCCATGTGCTGCAAGGTGTGGCCAAAAAGTAAAAAAAAAAAAAAAAAATTGGGAGAGGCTAGTACAAGTAGACAGGGAGGCATGAGAACAGCATGCTGCTGCTGTTGCTAAGTCACTTCAGTCGTGTCCGACTCTGTGTGACCCCATAGATGGCAGCCCACCAGGCTGCCCCGTCCCTGGGATTCTCTAGGCAAGAACACTGGAGTGGGTTGCCATTTCCTTCTCCAATACATGAAAGTGAAAAGTGAAAGTGAAGTCGCTCAGTTGTGTCTAACTCCTAGCGACCCCATGGACTGCAACCTACCAGGCTCCTCCGTCCATGGGATTTTCCAGGCAAGAGTACTGGAGTGGGGTGCCAAAGGTAAACAAATGCAGATAATGTTCAGTGAGAAGGGGGACATCATGGGAAAGGCAAATGGGAAGGGAACTGGGGACCATACTGTGGAAGATTTTGAATACAAGACAGGGTTTGTTCTTAATCTCATAGGCCATAGACAGCCAATGAGAGTTTTGACCCAGGAAAATTCTTTCCCCTAAGTCTTTCTACTTTTAATAGAGTGAGGAAGAGAGAAGGTGATCACATCATCATGATTCTCTGGGTCGTGAAGATCTTCTTTGTACAATTCTTCCATGTATTCTTGTCACCTCTTCTTAATATCTTCTGCTTCTGTTAGGTCCATACCATTTCTGTCCTTTATCAAGCCCATCTTTGCATGAGATGTTCCCTTGGTTTCTCTAATTTTCTTGAAGAGAGCTCTAATCTTTCCCATTCTGTTGTTTTCCTCTATGTCTTTGCATTGATCACTGAGGAATTCTTTCTTATCTCTTCTTGCTATTCTTTGGAACTCTGCATTCAGATGCTTATATCTTTCCTTTTCTCCTTTGTTTTTCACCTCTCTTCTTTTCTCAGCTATTTGTAAGGCCTCCCCAGACAGCCATTTTGCTTTTTTGCATTTCTTTTCCATGGGGATGGTCTTGATCCCTGTCTCCCATACAATGTCACAAACCTCACTCCATAGTTCATCAGGCACTCTATCTATAAAGCATCACTACAAACAAAG
Organism: Madoqua kirkii; assembly: GCA_006408675.1. NCBI lineage: Eukaryota > Metazoa > Chordata > Mammalia > Artiodactyla > Bovidae > Madoqua > Madoqua kirkii. Next base: position 24,219 of record SJYC01079317.1, on the reverse strand, counting down.
TTAGTGGAGATGATGGAATTCCAGTGGAGCTATTTCAAATCCTGAAAGATGATGCTGTGAAAGTGCTGCACTCAATATACCAGCACATTTGGAAAACTCAGCAGTGGCCACAAGATTGGAAAAAGTCAGTTTTCATTCCAATTCCAAAGAAAGGCAATGCCAAAGAATGCTCAAACTACTGCACAATTGCACTCATCTCACATTGCTAGTAAAGTAATGCTCAAAATTCTCCAAGCCAGGCTTCAGCAATACATGAACCATGAACTCCCTGATGTTCAAGCTGGTTTTAGAAAAGGCAGAGGAACCAGAGATCAAATTGCTAACATCCACTGGATCATGGAAAAAGCAAAAGAGTTCCTGAAAAACATCTATTTCTGCTTTATTGACTATGCCAAAGCCTTTGACAGTGTGGACCACAATAAACTGTGGAAAATTCTGAAAGAGATGGGAATACCAGACCACCTGACTTGTCTCTTGAGAAATCTATATGCAGGTCAGGAAGCAGCAGTTAGAACTGGACATGGAACAACAGACTGGTTCCAAATAGGAAAAGGAGTACTTCAAGGCTATATATTGTCACCCTGATTGTTTAACTTCTATGCAGAGTACATCATGAGAAACACTGGCTGGAAGAAACACAAGCTGGAATCAAGATTGCCGGGAGAAATATCAATCACCTCAGATATGCAGATGACACCACCCTTATGGCAGAAAGTGAAGAGGAGCTAAAAAGCCTCTTGATGAAAGTGAAAGAGGAGAGTGAAAAAGTTGGCTTAAAGCTCAACATTCAGAAAATGAAGATCATGGCATCTGGTCCCATCACTTCATGGGAAATAGATGGGGAAATAGTGGAAACAGTGTCAGACTTTATTTTGGGGGGCTTTAAAATCACTGCAGATGGTGACTGCAGCCATGAAATTAAAAGATGCTTACTCCTTGGAAGAAAAGTTATGACCAACCTAGATAGTATATTCAAAAGCAGAGACATTACTTTGCCGACTAAGGTACGTCTAGTCAAGGCTATGGTTTTTCCTGTGGTCATGTATGGATGTGAGAGTTGGACTGTGAAGAAGGCTGAGCGCCAAAGAATTGATGCTTTAGAACTGTGGTGTTGGAGAAGACAATTGAGAGTCCCTTGGACTGCAAGCAGATCCAACCAGTCCATTCTGAAGGAGATCAACCCTGGGATTTCTTTGGAAGGAATGATGCTAAAGCTGAAACTTCAGTACTTTGGCCACCTCATGCAAAGAGTTGACTCACTGGAAAAGACTGTGATGCTGGGAGGGATTGGGGGCAGGAGACGACCGAGGATGAGATGGACACGAGTCTGAGTGAACTCCGAGAGATGGTGATGAACAGGGAGGCCTGGCGTGCTGCGATTCATGGGGTGGCAAAGAATCAGACATGACTGAGCGACTGAACTGAACTGAACTGAGAGAGAAGTTGGGCTTCCCTGGTGGGTCAGTGGTGAAGAATATACCTGCCAAAGCAGGAGACATGGGTTCAATTACTGGGTCAGGAAGATCCCCTGGAGAAGGAAATGGCAACCCACTCCAGTATTCTTGCCTGGGAAATTCTGTGGACAGAGACACCTGGCTGGCTACAGCCCATGGGGTTGCAGGGTTGGACATGACTTTGTGACTAAACAACAACAACCATAGGGAAGTTATCTGAGTGTATTCAGAAATATTTTGTCCTAGGCTCGTGAACATACACAATATCCTTATGCATAAATAAATATGTCCCCTACAACAATCCAAAAGAAAGTGATACCTAGAAAGGCTAAGTTGTCTAAGGAAAACAGAAGAGGCCTTCTGCCAATACTAGAATTTTGCTTCCTTTGGAAAGTGACCTGAGGTAACAGAGCCCAGAGAGATACAACAGGGGATTTATTCATTGAGGGCAGGGGGTGGTGTGGAGGGAGAGGAAGCAAAGAAAATTTCAGTAACCTTCTGCAGAGGCCACCATCCAGGGCAAGTTTGGCTGGTATAGTTTCCATGGTGATGGAGGTAGCCACTCTTGTGGCTACCTCATCCTCCTCTGGGCCAGAGAACCTGATTTGATAATTTCACCCAGCTGTGGAATCATAGCCAGTCATCCTGTGTCAGCTCAGGGCACTGGATCTAGAAAAATACTTTTTATTTTAGCAGGTCATTATTGATAATTCTCTTTCTTCTCTTGGAATTGTTCTCCTGCTTCAGTGATATGCTGAGTGAATGAGTGTTTTCTGAAATTTTCCATCTCCTTTGTAGCTTTCAGATTTGGCTCATATGAAAAAGAGTTGAAAGGGTGGAAAATTTTCTTTATATTGAAAATCTGCATCACTGATTGTCTCTGTATAGGTGAATCTATGATGTTCTATTTTCTCCTTAATGTCCACTAGTAGTTTTGATGTCAGATGGTAGTTTTGGTTCAATTCCCAGACCTATCCCTTCCTAGTTCTGTGATTTGGGAAAAGTTAATAAACCTCCCAGAGTTTCCGTTTTCTTATCTATATTATTGTATAGGCTACTAGTACCTGTTTTATATTGAGAAAATGGACATAAAGTAAACCCACAGTCAAAAGCCAAGTAAATTATTAATTGCATATCTAGACTATTTTCTGGCCTTTCCACCACTTAATGGAGAATTTCTTAGTAATTTTTAACAGTTATTATCCTAAGGGCCTGGGAAATGTAGTATTTCAACTAATTTGTTACGAGTTACTAAGTTGATATATATATGCACACATATACAAACAAAAGTAACATATGAGATCAAGAATATTTAGGGAATAAGAATCACAATTTTATTCAAGAAGCAGTATTACTGAAAGCACTAAAACTTAGGATTTGGATCCAACTGGCTCACTCCAGAATCTCCACTTTCTAAAGATATGATTCTAAATGAGTTCTGTGTGTATCCATTTTACAAGTGCACAAGCTGAGGCATTTTCTTTTTATCTACAAATTTATTACACCTGAAAACATGATGCCTCATTTTGTAATCATCAGAAAGTCACTTAAACTCTGAAGGTTCATTTTCCTTGAGAAAACGTATGGAGACAGTACTAACACCTCCCTTTTGGAGTTGTGAAATTTCAATAAGACAGTCAATAAAAAAGAATTTAACATAAGCTGGCTAGTGGTAAAGGATCCGTCTGCCAATGTAGGAGACATGGGTTCGATTCCCCAGTCAGGAAGATGCCCTGAGAAGGAAATGGCAACCTACTCCAGTATTCTTGCTGGGAAATCCCACGGAGAGGGGAGCCTGGCGGGCTGTAGTCCATGGGGTCGCGAAGAGTCAGACAGGACTGGGTGAGTGAGGTCGCACGCAGGTATTTACCCACTAGATGTGTGTGTACTGGCCTCTCTCTTTCTTCTAGTGCCCCACCTGGATCCTCTTGACAGGCAGGGCCTGGTCCTCGGGCTGCTGGTTCTAATGATTGATAACATTTCACAGCTGCCCTTACCCCTGAAAACAGTCCTCAGCCAATCAGACGTCTCCTTGCCCAGGAGGCAACGCCCACTCCCACCCAGGGCAGAGCTCAGCCAATGGAAGGCGACTTGGTGGTACAAAAGGTTGCCTCGCACACCACCTCACCCCACCCCCCTTCACCTTTTTGTGGTGTAACCTGTCTTCAGCAAGTACCGCACTCCCTTTTAAGCTTTCCACTCGCGTCTCTCATCCCGCTCTGCTTTTTACCACTCCTCTCACCCTGAGAGCACTTTCTCAATCACTTTTACGAAGCTTCGTTTCAGCCCCTGCTACTCAGGAACCTGATGCGAAGAGCTGACTCATTGGAAGACTCTGATGCTGGCAAAGATGGAGGGCAAGAGGAAGGGCCGACAGAGGATGAGATGGCTGGATGGCATCACGGACTCAGTGGACATGGGTTTGGATGGACTCCGAGAGTTGGTCGTGGACAGGGAGGCCTGGCGTGTGCGGTTCATGGGGTCGCGAAGAGTCGGACACGACTGAACTGACTGAACTCAGGAACCCAATGCAAGAGCACTGGGTTCAGAGGGTGAACTTTAGAAACCCTCCCGTGAGGCTGCGATTCTGGAGCTGGCTTGCTTGCCCTTGGATGGCCGTGAGGTGAGTGGTGAAGTGATAATTCCTGCTATGATGCACAGTGTGACCGCTAAGATTTCCATGTGGAATGAGCTGGAGTGGAATTCAGGTGGGAGGCCATGTGCTAATTGGTGCAGTGAGTCAGCAGTTGAGACTTATTGTGGGAAATTAATGGCTGTAAGGTCTCTACAATTGGATGAGTAGTTGAAGGGAGAAAATTGCAGACTAGGATTTATTGGTCAACATATTATAGCAAAATATGAGAGTCAGAAGGCCTTACCTCCAGAAGCAGGGGTGGGGGTGGGGCAGAAACAGCTGATGATCAAGGCACAGGACTTAATTGCAATGGTGGGAAGCTCTAAGAAGGCTGAGTTCTCATCCTCCACAAGCCGTTTAAGTCAAAGTTGGTGCCTTAATGGGCAAAGAGAGCGACTTTGAGATAAAGACATCTCCGTGTAGATGTACATTGAACTTTGATTCCCGTGAACTCTGATTCTGGAGAAGCCATCTATTTCTCTACTGAGGATAGGGCCTCCTACCCCCATCTTTCCTGAAGACTATAAAGAGATTTCAAATAAGGCCTTGTGTAACAGTGCAGAGTCCTCTTCAAGATATGTTTCCATTTCTCCTCCTAGTCACCAGATTCATAACTAGCATCAGATCTAAGCAGAGTTCAATCAGAAAATGCTGGACCAGGCCCAGGGAGTTTCTGTTATATACTGAAAGAGCCTCGGGATCTAGAGAGTTTATTGGCTGAACCTGGGAGAGCGTGTCTGAGAGAGGCCCCTGAGAGTGCTTGACCAAGGAAAAAGAGAGTATAAAGTTTAAGGGTAGGTTTGTGGGTGTGGGAGCCTTCCTTCAAAGCCATGAGATAACACACTAGCAAAGGCCTAGCAGATGACTCTAAGTTTTTGCTGGCATACCTCCCAGAAGATGGGCAAAAGCAATGACCTACCCAGAATAAAGTAAAAATGCAAAATAGCTGTTGAAAATAGTGGAGGAAAGAATCAGGGAGCTCAGAGAAGTGACTTTACTGAATTGGATCTGCTGTATAACACCAGAAAACCCACCAGCTGACAAAATTTTCAGGAGGAACCCAAGGTGACTCTATTTAGCAAGGCAAACAAAATTGTACAAAGGTTCCCTTTTCTCCACATCCTCACCAACGTATTTGTTTTTTTTGATAATAGACATCTGACAGGTGTGAGGTGGTGTCTCGTTGTGGTTTTGATTGCTTTAATTATTTAAGATATTGAGCATCTTTTCGTATACCTGTTGTCCACCTGTACATCTTCTTTGGAAAAATGTCTGTTTGGATCTTGTGACCATTTTTTAAATTGGATTTTTTGCTTCTTTGCTATTAAATTATATGAGTTCCTTGTGTGTTTAGATATTAATCCCGTATCAGGTATGAGTTGTAAATATTTTCTCCCACTCTATAGACTGCCTTTTAATTTTCTTTTGCTCTGTAGAAGGTTTTTAAATTTTAGTTTCACTTGTTTGTTCTTGCTTTCATTGCCAGACCCAAAAGATCACTACTAAGACCAAAATCAAGGAGCTTATCACCTCTATTTTCTACTGGTAGTTTTATAGTTCTTACATTCAAAAGTCTTTAATCTATCTTGAGTTAATTTGGGGATATGGTATAAGATCGTGGGCCAGTTTCATTTTTATGCATGTGACTGTCCAGTTTTCCCAGCACCATTTACTGAAGAGACTCCCCTTTCCCCCATTGTATATATATTCTCGGCTTGTCATAAATTAATTGAATATATATGAATATATTTATTATTTGGGTGCTCTAGTCTGTTCCATTGATCTGTGTCTGTTTTTATGCCAATATCATACTGTTTTGATTACTATCGATGTAATATAATTTGAAATCTGGAGCTGTGATGCTTCCAGTTGTGTTCTTCTTTCTCAAGATTTCTTTGATTATTCAGGGTTTTTTAGGATTGCTTGTTCTAGTTTTGTGAAAAATGCCATTGGGATTTTTGATAGAATATATTTACATATAATAATTTGTGGCATATGAAACATCAATGGGAAAAGAAAACATTCTGTGTAGTAGCAATGCTGGAACTGTCTAAGAATTTGTAAATTGGTGGAAGGCAGGGACTTCTGTTTATCTTGAACCTCCAGCATGTAGAACATAAGTACACATTGGACTTATAAAAAATTAATCATAGTAAAACAATAAGAAATTATGTGGTTATCAACTTTCTGCAGAAATATGTGCTTATAAATAATAGATCATCAAGGAAAGAATTAACAGATTTGTTTACATAAAGATTTTTAAATTTTCAGTATATTATTAAACTAAACACAAGTAACTGACAAAAGGTTAATAGAGAGAAGCCCTCTAAAGTAATAAGGAAAGCACTAAATAGATGAACAAACTTTATGGAGGTTGATTTATTAAAATGAAATTATTATAAATATACAGAAAAATACCTACAAGGCTATTTCCTCCTCCTAAGTTAACAAAAAAATTTTCAGTAAAAATGTACAGTGCTGGTGAGTGTGTGGATAAACATACATGCAGGTGTGCCTGGATGCATCACGTACTGGTGTGATTGTGGAGGTCAGTTTTGTTTTAATTTTATTGTTTGGCTGTGCTGGGTCTTCAGTGCTGTGTGGGCTACTCTCTAGTGATGCTCAGGCTTCTCACTGCAGTGGCTCCCTTGGTGCAGAGTACAGACTCTAGGGCTCATGGGCTTCAGTAGTCATGGCTCCCGGGATCTAGAGCACAGGCGCAATAGTTGTAGCTCATAGGCTAAGTTACTCCTAAGTTACTCCTCAGCATGTGGGATCTTCCCGGATCAGAGATCGATCCTGTGTCTCCAGCGCTGGCAGGCAGATTCTTTAACGTTGAGCCACTAGGGAAGCCTGGAAGTTGATTTTTTTTTAATCTACCAACAATCATGAAAATATAAATAAGATTTGCTCTTGCCTTTACGATTTTGGAGATAATCCTAAAGAAATATCCATCCTCGGGAAATAATCCAAATTTAAATTAAAATTTAGACAACTAGATATCCACGACTATCTTATTTATAACAATAGAAGATTGGAAACATAAGTCTGATTGAAAATATAAGTCTAAGTATAGTGGAAGGGTTAAGTAAAATATGGTATATCTGTTCCATAGGATATTTATAATCACTAAATGGAACAGTCATGAAAATAATACAGTGCCATGGAAATACAATTATTGCATAATATTAAGTGATAAACACAAAACATAACACTGTTGTTGAATAGAGCAGACTCTGCAAGATGCTTGCCAGTTACACAGCTCCCTTTTGTCAAACTAAGTGGTGGCCTTGCTTCTGAGGGGTCTTGTTTTACCCACAGTTTGTTGGGCTTTGTAAGACTCCTGATCATAGTTTTCTAGCACAGGACTGTGAAGAAAGCTGAGTGCCGAAGAACTGATGCTTTTGAACTGTGGTGCTGGAGAAGACTCTTGAGAGTCTGTTGGACTGCAAGGAGATCCAACCAGTCCATTCTAAAGATCAGTCCTGGGTGTACTTTGGAAGGACTGATGCTAAAGCTGAAACTCCAATACTTTGGCCACCTCATATGAAAAGTTGACTCATTGGAAAAGACTCTGATGCTGGGAGGAACTGGGGGCAGGAGAAGAAGGGGACGACCGAGGATGAGCTGGCTGGATGGCATCACCGACTCGATGGATGTGAGTTTGAGTGAACACCAGGAGTTGGTGATGGACAGGGAGGCCTGGAGTGCTGCAGTTCATGGGGTCACAGAGAGTTGGATACGACTGAGCGACTGAACTGAAGATGAATGCCTGTGTCAGTGGGATCTTTTAATCTATAGAGTTGTAGGTTACAGTCTGTGGGTAACTTTTGGTATTACTTCATAGAAAAATTCCTCCCTTTTTTCTCTGTACTCTTGGTGGAGTTCCTAACAATCGGGTGGATTATAGATTTAATTTCTCTGTCTTTTACAAAATTGTTTCCTGATTTCCTCAACTTTATCCTCTAAATTCTCTATGGAGATATAAATTTTAGCTATCATATTAATTTTCAAGAGCTATTTCTTACTCTGGTAGTTCTCATTGCATGGATATTAGACTCAACAAACATTCCACATGCTTCTATTTCCCAACCTCAGTTAGATTTGGACTAGTTTTGGCCCCTGGTCAGTGAGCAGGAGTGACAAATGTTATTCCTGGGCTGAAACCATTAAAATTAAAATCTGGGCCTCAGTCCATCAGTCTTTCTTCCTGCTGTGATATCCTTGTAAGCTACATGCAAAGATGGTGACATCATGAAATAGTGGGAACCTGGATCTGAGAGTTCCAGATAAAAAAGAACAACTTTTATTTGATTTAGACTTGGCATAAATAAGAAATAAACTTTTGTTGTTCTAAGTCGTTGAAAATTGAGTGTTTGTTACTATAGCAGAGCCTGTTGTATTTTACTAACACAGTTCTTTTTCCATAGTACTCTGACTTGTTTCATGAGTGCAATATTTTTCTCTCAGGATACTGTAATTATTCTTCTGTTCTTTGTATAATTTTTGTTTTGCTACTTATTCATTTTTCCCATTTATTGTCTATCTTTAATGTTTGAGACTTTCCTAAAAAGTCTTAGGGCTTTGGAGTATTTAGTTTTAAAATAATGTACTAAAATCTGATGTGAAACCTTGTATACATGCACAGGTCTTATAAGTCATGGGGTTTCACCATGACATTGGGTTGGCCAAAAAATTTGTTCAGATATTTTGTAAAATGTTATAGAAAAACCCAAACAAAGTTTTTGGTCAGTGAAGTAGAGTCAAGGGTTAACTCTTCATTGGGGTACCCACGTATGTCAGTATGTGAATGTCTTTCTCTGGGGTTATCTATTATAGTGGAAGAATCCTTCAATATCATGTCTGGGGCAAGGCTGTGAAAGGAAATGAAAGGGTTTCTTGTTAAAAGTGCAGATTTTCACTAAATTCCCGTTTTCAGTGCCTGGTGTTTTCACATCTGCAACCCTTTTATTTTGTTTCACTGAAGAATCAACTTCTGATCTTTTTCAGGGCCCTGTCATGTGGCTGTAATTTTAGAAGGGGGATCTGAGAGGATTCAATTCTTTGTTATATAGATTCCAAACAAGCCCTTTATTTCCAGTCTTCCACTTCACTTTCATCTTTGGTACTGCCTCTTAGGCAAGTTCTCTTGGTCTTTGCAGGCATGTGAACTGGAGCTTACTCTGCTGTGCCTGTCTTCATGCAGTATTTTAAACTCAGTAGAAATGAGATCTTCCCAAACTGCTCAACCTTCTTATCTATGGTTTCCTTCTGTGGTCTCTTGCTACTTGTGCACTTACATATTTTTATTTCATTATGCCTTTATTGCATTTATGGACAAAGAAGAAATTCTTTTGAAGCAAATGGTAAACCACCTCATTTGCCTGGAGATATATTGCTTTTGTGATGGAAAAATCTGGAAAAAAAAATAAGATAGGAAAATGCCAGCACAGCTAATAACAGAAGTCTGCAGAAGTACAGCAAGGTGACCAGCATACATGATTCATTCGACCTTTCTCTACTTTACTCCATCTAACATTAGCAAAGTTTTCACTGAGTTGCATAGGTCCTTGTGCAGTTTTGGAATATTAAAGTTAGTAATTCAGTTTCACAAATATTTATTGATGAGGAAATCAGATCATTGGAACTTCTTTACCTGAATTGTTTTCTTGCAAGTTGACATGAATGAGGCAAGCAGGAATTAATATTTTAGCATTTTTACAGTTTTGTTCTTTGGTTATTTCTCTGAGAAAAGCTATAAACATTAAAAAAATTGACTTTTTTGGAGAAGAGAATGGATACAAATATTATCATTTGAATGGACTATATTGTAACATTTAACTTCAGACATATTTTCCAAATGCCATTGATTTTCTTTATTGTACTTGAGTTCTATTAAAGTTCATAACTAAATTCTATTAGTGTTTTACAACATTAGTTTTCTTTCCTCTTATCTGACAGTGAGTCAGAAGCTATTTGTTCCTTGAACCATCCTCCATCTATTATAAGGTTATAGGGAACCATCCATTCCCTATAACCATCCATTATACTTCACTGGGGAAGTATAAATAAAGTGGTCCCTATCATTATACATTTTGGGAATCCATTATAAGAAAAACCCCAAAATTTAAAGGTATTAAGATATTCATGACAACCTTATTCACAATAGGAAGAAATGAGGGGGGAAAAACCTGCCACCCATCCCACAAACACACAATTTACCCACCTAATCAGGCATTAACTGCTCACGGGAGAAGATGGCTGGCTTTAGAGAGGTGTGTAAAAAAGCCCACCTTTTATAACAGGATGGAGGATGCGTTTCTGGGTGCAGATGGTTGGAGGTGGTAAATGATGTAGTGGGAGTTTGTGGAATTTTCCTTTGCTTCAATTTTGTGCGGAAAGTAAGAGGCAAGATTGTCAGCTAAGAGTGGTCATGGGGGCAGAGGTGTTGGAGGAGAAAGAAGTTGTGAATTTAATCATCTCAGAGTGGGAGGGCAAAGACTCTATGGGAATCTTATGTGGCCACTGGGTGGCATCAAGGACCCCCTTGATTCAGGGCAGAAATTTAAAGCACATAAGTCAGCAGAGTGTGTGTGTGTTTCTGGTCACTTCAAGCTGTGTTGAGTTGATAGGCCAACATGGATGGCAGAAATGAAATGCTCAAGTTTGGAGTTTGCCAAGTGAATACAATGAATCAAGGAATATGGAAAATGATATGCACATAGAAGTTACTAAGGAATGACTATGGAATACAAGCTGAATAAGGAGGGGAAGAGGGCAGGGACAGTAAAAAGACAGAATCACTGGAATATAAATTCAGGTAAGGTCAAATTTTTTGGATCTGGGGTGCTAGGGGAAGATAGCTGCAGGTTAGGTGAGAGGGCTCAAGGAGAGTCTACATGAGACTTATATCCTAGAATAGTTGCAAAGGTTTGTTATGACAAAGTCTAGGACATAATGGCAACCTACTCCTGTGTTCTTGCCTGGAGAATTCCAGGGATGGGGGAGCCTGGTGGACTGCCATCTATGGGGTCGCACAGAGTTGGACACGACTGAAGTGCCTTAGCAGCAGCAGGACGTCACCATGGGGGTAGAGAAAGGATGGAGGGCAAGAGCATCAAGGTAGGCACATTTGTTGAGGTGAGTGGCTGGGATGTGTGATGTTTCACTTTCTTGTATGGTGGCTCAGGCGGTAAAGCATCTGCCTACAATGCAGGAGACCTGGGTTTGATCCTTGGGTCAGGAAGATCCCCTGGAGAAGGAAATGGCAACCCACTCCAGTACTCATGATTGGAAAATCCCATGGACAGAGGAGCCTGGTAGGCTACAGTCCATGGGGTCGCAAAGAGTCAGACATGACTGAGCTACATCACTTTTCAAAATCACCAAAAATTAAGACAGAAGTGAAGCAAATGTCAGTAAGTTATATCTACAGTGAAGGGTAGTGAGTGGGCTAGTCTGATGACATATGACTCAAAGCTGGGGTGTTTTGGGAGGAGAGAGAGAAAGAGCAGGGTCTGAAAGTGGCAAAGAAGAGCAAGGGGGTCCTCATCCTCTTTCAAGCCCAGAGTCAGGGCTGTGGGAGGAAACACAGGCCCTACTCTCCTGGAGGCAGTAACCTCTGGGGAGAGCCTCCTTAGAGCAAGAAAGTTCAGAGAAGAGATTGGGCCCTAGGAGATGTTTACTAATGACAGACATGGATTCCAGAGAGCACAGTGCGGGTTTGGGGAGCTTGGAAGGAATGGGGTATTGAACAGAACTGGGGTTATATAGAGCCGTAACAAGGCTTCCCTGGTGGGTCAGATGGTAAAGAATCTGCCTGCTATACAAGAGACTTGGGTTTGATCCCTGAGTAGGGAAGATCACCTGGAAGTGGGCATGGGAGCCCACTCCAGTGTTCTTGCCTGGAGAAGTCCATGGACAGAGGAGCCTGACGGGCTACAGTCTATGGGGTTGCAAAGAGTCGTATTCACTGAGTGACTAAGCATGTGCACAGAGCCATGAGGGATGGGAAGATAGACATGGGGGTGTCCTGGGAGTCTGAGGCTTTTGTGGTGACTGACAGAAACCAGGATAAAAGCCATAATGGACTTTTATCAAAAGTCTGCCTTCAGTGGACTGAAGGCAGAGTTTTAATTTTTTTAACAACTGTTTTGGAAGGCCTGTACATTTAAAATTTTTATTTTTGGTAGTGCTGGGTCACTGTTGCTGTGCTCAAGCTTCCTCTACTTGCAGGGACTGGGGGCTACTCTTGGCTGTGTTCACAGCTTCTCATTTCACTGGCTTCTCGAGTTGGAGAGCACAGGCTCTAGGTACCCAGGCTTAGTTGCCCTGAGGCATGTGGGATCTTCCCGGTTCGAACAGGCATCCTCTGCGTTGACAGATGGACTTTCATCCACCGTACCATCAGGGAAGTCGTATACATGTTAAACATACAATATTAGTAAAATTTGATGCCCTTTCCAGTTTTATTGAGATACAATTGACCTATGATATTATCTAAGTTTAAGGTATACTATGTGCTGATTTGATCTCTGGTTCTTGAGATCAAATTGCTAACATCTGCTGGATCATTGAAAAAGCAAGAGAAGTCCAGAAAAACATCTATTTTTGCTTTATTGACTACACCAAAGCCTGTGACTATGTGGATCATAATAAACTGTGGAAAATTCTTAAAAAGATAGGACTACTAGACCACCTGACCTGCCTCCTGAGAAATCTGTATGCAGGTCAGGAAGCAACAGTTAGAACTGGACATAGAACAACAGACTTGTTCCAAATCAGGAAAGGAATATGTCAAGGCTGTGTATTGTCACCCTCCTTATTTAACTTTTATGCAGAGTACATCATGTGAAATGTTGGGCTGGATGAAACACAAGCTGGAATCAAGATTGCCAGGAGAAATATCAATAACCTCAGATATGCAGGTGACATCACCCTTATGGCAGAAAGCAAAGAAGAACTAAAGAGCCTCTTGATGAAAGTGAAAGAGGAGAGTGAAAAAGTTAGTTTAAAACTCAACATTCAGAAAACGAAGATCATGGCTTCTGGTCCCATCACTTCATGGCAAATAGATGGGGAAGCAATGGAAACAGTGACAGGCTTTATTTTGGGGGGCTCCAAAATCACTGCAGATGGTGACTGTAGCTGCGGAATTAAAAGATGCTTACTCCTTGGAAGAAAAGCTATGACCAACCTAGACAGCATATTAAAAAGCAGAGATATTACTTTACCAACAAAGGTCTATCTAGTCAAAGCTATGGTTTTTCCAGTAGACATGTATGGATGTGAGAGTTGGACCATAAAGAAAGCTGAGTGCCGAAGAACTGATGCTTTTGAACTGTGGTGTTGGAGAAGACTCTTGAGAGTCCCTTGGACTGCAAGGAGGTCCAACCAGTCCATCCTAAAGGAAATCAGTTCTGAATATTCATTGGAAGGACTGATGGTGATGCTGAAACTCCAGTACTTTGGCCACCTGATATGAAGAACTGACTCACTGGAAAAGACCCTGATGCTGGGAAAGACTGAAGATGGGAGGAGAAGGGGTCGAGAGGATGAGATGGTTGGATGGCATCACCGATGCCATGAACATGAGTTTGAGTAGGCTCTAGGGGATGGTGATGAACAGGGAGCCCTGGAGTGCTGCAGCCCATGGGGTCACAAAGAGTTGGTCATGACTGAGTGACTGAACTGATGTTGATTTGATAAACTTGTATACTGCAAAATGATTGCCACCACAGTGTTAGCTAACACCTATCATGTCACATAATTGCCATGTTCCTTTGGTGCAAACATTTAAGATCTATCCTCTCAGCAACTTTCGAGTATGTAATACAGTATTGTTAACTATAGTCACGGAGGTGTACATTACATTCCCAGAACCTATTTGCCTATTACTGGACATTTGTAACCTTTAACCCACATCTCCTCACTTCCCCACCCTTGCTGTTTTGATGTATGTATATTTTAAAAAGCATCGTGAGAAGACCACCGCAGTCAAGCTCAATAACTTATCTATCACCTCTACATAGTTAGGGTGTGTTTGTGTACTGAGATGATTTAAGATCTATTCTTTTCACAAATGTCGAGTATATAGTACAGTTTTGTTAGTTTTTATCACTAAGTTGTACATGGTGACCTCCAGAACTCATTCATCTTGCATAACTGAAACTTTATACTTATTGACTGACTTATCCTTGTTCTGTCTTCTCCCCTCACCTCAGACCCGTGGCAACTACTTTTCCTCTCTCTGCTTCTGTAAGCTCAATTTTTTTAGATTCTGCATACAAGTGAGAGCATTCAGTATTTCTGTGTCTGCTTTTTTTCACTTAGCATACTGCCCTCAAGTTCCATCAGTGTTGTCGCAAATGGCAGCATTTCCCTTTTTCTCATGGCTGGATAATATCTGCTGTATATATATACCACACTTTTTAATCCGTCCATCTGTCAATGGACATTTAAGTTATTTCCTTATCTGGCTGTTATGAATAATACGCAATAAACATGGGAGTGTACGTATCTCTTGGAGATCCAAATTTCATTTCCTTTGGTTATATACCAAAAAATGAGCTTGCTGGATCATATGGTAGCTCTGTTTTTAATCTGAGAAATCGCTAATTTTTTCATAATGATTTTTCATAGTGATTGTTATCAATGTACATTCCCAGGAACAACGCACAAGTATACAGTTTTCTCCACATTGTCGCGAACACCTGTTATATTTTCTTTTTGATAATAGACGTCCTAGCAGGTGTGTGGTGATCTCAGTGGTTTTCGATTCACATTTGCCTGATGATTGGTGAGGTTGAGTACCTTTTCATGAACTATTGGCCATTTGTCTTCTTTTGAGGAATGTTTATTCCTCAAGATCCTTTGCCTTTTTCTAAAAAATATTAGGTTATTTGGTTTTCTCTTATGAGTTGTATACATTCTCTCTATTTTGGATATTAATCCTTCAAGACAGATATTGATAGGAGGCTTCGAGTGCCAGGCCATAAGCATTTGGGGGTATGAATGTGTGGGTGTCTGGGACTCTCTTGGCACCTGTTGTTGGCAGTTAGGAGGTCTTAGTGAAGGTACAGAATGTAAACTCTCTCTTAGGGAAGGACGACTCTGCTTTGAAATTGTGGGGTTCCCTTTCTTACCCTTCTAACGGAGTTGGGAGTATCTGGGCAAGTTTGGACTTAATTCAAGCATGCAGGACCCTCTTGACATCCCAGGGAGGTGTGTTCCATTCCTGTTCATATCCCTGGTGAAAGTCCTGGCACATAGTAAGCACTCCAGTAAGTGCTTATTGACCTAAAGAGATAGGATTTGAAAAAAAAAAAAAAGATGAATGTAGGGCTTAGGAGAGGGCTCTTGCTCAGAGAAATAATTATTTTAAATTCATTTGCATGGGTGGTGGCTAAAGGGTTAGTGGTAAATAAAAATTTCTAGGATGATAATATAGAGTATGAATTTTTAAAGGGCACAATGGAACTCTAGGTGGGAGAGGGGGTTACAACCTTTAAAAGGCTGTGAAAAGAAACTAACAATGATATTCTATATAGTCTCCACCCCAAAACTATTAGAACTAATAAATAAACTCAGAAAATTTGTAGGATACAAGATTAACATACAGAAATCTGTTGCTTTTCTATACTTGTAACTATCAGAAAAAATTCTGTTTAAAATTGTATCAAAGTGAATAAAATACCTAGGACTTAACCAAAGAGGTGAAATACCTATATGTTAAAAACTATAAATAATTGATAAAACTGAAGATAATGCAAAGAAATGGAAAGATATCCCATGCTCTCAACTTGGAAGAATTAACATTGTTAAAATGGCCATACCCCCCCAAAGAAATACCCATCAAAATATCCAAGACATTTTTTCACAGTATTAGGAGAAGTAATCCTAAAATTCATATGGAAACACAAAAGACAAAGCTGGAGGTAGTACCCTCCCAGACTTCAGGCTGCAAAGTGACAGTAATCAAAAGGGCAGTAACTGTAATAGAAACAGACATGTATATCAGTGGAACAGAAGAGGGAGCCCAGAAATAAACCCAATGGATATGCACAATCTGTGGCAAAGGGGATGGAGCAAAGACAGTCTCTTCAAGTGATGCTGGGAAAACTGGGCAATTATATGTAAAATAATCAGAACACTCCTTCACACCATATACAAAAATAAACTCAAAATTATTACACACATGAATGTAAGGCATGAAACCATAAAACTCCTAGAAGAGAACATAGGTAGAAAACTTTGATATAAATTGTAGCAGTCCTGTTTTTGGATTTGTCTCCTAAGGCAGAATAAATGAAGCAAGAATAAATGAAGGGGATCTAATTAAACTTAAGAGCTTTTGCACAGCAAAGGAAATGTTGGTAAAACAAAAAGAAAACCTATGAAATGGGAGAACATGTTTGCAAATGATATGACTGGAAATGGGCTTATACACAAACAGCTCATACAACTCATTGTCAGAAAAACAACCCAACCAAAATGGGCAGAAGACCTGAAGAGACATTTTTCCCAAGAAGTTATACAAATGGTTAACAGACACATGGAAAGATGTTCAACTTTACTCCTCATCAAGAAAACAAAAGTGAGACATCACCTCACACCTGTTAGAATGGCTATCATCAAAAAGGAATATAAATAACAAATGTTGGCAAGGATGTAGAGAAAAGGAACCCTTGTACTGCTGGTGTGAATGTAAATTGGTGTGGCCACTATGGAAAACAGTATAGAGGTCACGCAGAAAACTAAAAATAGAACTACCATATGATCCAACAATTCCGCTCCTGGGTGTATACCCAGAAAAAATGCAAACACTAATCTAGAAAAAATACATGCACTCAGATGTTCACAGCAGTACTGCTTACAATAGCCAAGATATGAAGGCGCCCCAAGTGCCCATCAACAGATGACTGGAGATAACGTGGCACAGACACACAATGGGTTACTTGGCCATAAGGAAGAATGAAATTCAAATTCTGCCCTTTGCAGCAGCATGGGTGCACTTCGTATTAGGCTTAGTGAAATGTCAAACAGTAAAAGACTCTGTATGACATTGTTTACATGTGGAACCTAAATGAAATGGACGAATAGACACATAAACAGACTCGTGGACAGAGAACAAACCAGTGGTTACCAAAGGGGACAGAGAAGAGGGGAGAGGAGAATTAGGGGTATGAGATTAAGAGACACAAACTACTATGCATGAAACATAAGCAATGGTAATATATTATATAGCACAGCGAATTGCAGCCATTGTCTTGTAATAACTGTTAATAGGGCATAAGCTGTAAAAATACTGAATCATTGTGCTGTACACGTGAAACAGTATAACACTGTAAAATGAACTGTAAAGCAATTTTTAAAATACTGAGAAGGAATAAAATAGTGGCCTAGCAGCTGAAGGTAGGAATGGTCCACGTCTCAAAAGGAAGGGGGGAGTGATCTTAGTGGCAAATGGCACTGCAGTCGAGTAAAAAGGGGCTGAATGGAATTCTCTGGGTCTGACCACTTTGAAGGTCAAACTAAGGGAACTTTCATGAATTGGTGGGGCAGAGTCAGAGGGCAGTGAATTGGGGATGCAGGCACTGAGGAAGTAGATGTGACTGAGGTGGTTATATCAAGAGTTTTTACCTTGGAGAAGAGAAGCGGGGAAATAGAAAACACAAGGCTTACAAGAGCAGGGTGGGTTTTTTTTTTTTTTTTTTTTATGGGTCTGACCACTTTGAAGGTCAAACTAAGGGAACTTTCATGAATTGGTGGGGCAGAGTCAGAGGGCAGTGAATTGGGGATGCAGGCACTGAGGAAGTAGATGTGACTGAGGTGGTTATATCAAGAGTTTTTACCTTGGAGAAGAGAAGCGGGGAAATAGAAAACACAAGGCTTACAAGAGCAGGGTGGGTTTTTTTTTTTTTTTTTGGCTGTACCGCGCAAGTTATGTGGGATCTTAGTTCCCTAACCAGAGATCAAACCTGTGCCCCCTGCAGTGGAGCTCAGAGAAGTCCAAAGAGTAAGTTTTAAACATATGTATGTGAAGATACAAAGAGAATAAGAAAATAGAAAAATGATGAATGATTGATGGAACAACCTCAAAGAGAAGAAGAAGGAATAGGATCAAGGTGGAAGTTAGGAGGAAGAACTGATATTTACTGAGTGCTTTCTGTGTGTCAAGGACTCTGGAGTTACTTTCATATACAGTCATTTCACATGACTTAGTGACTGAACAACAACTGTTTCTCAGTATCTGTGGGGGATTGGTTGCAGGACCTCTGACCCACAGATGCCAGAATCCACAAGTGCTTATGATATCCCTTTCTGTATATCGTATCGTTTAAATATAACAACCCCAGAAGTGTTATATTCCTTCTGCTGCAGATGAGAAAGCTGACTGTGACTCAGAGAGGTTGAGCAATTTGCTCAAAGCCACACAGCTAGTAAGGTTGGAGTCGAGATTCAAAATCCAAGTCTACTTGACACTGAGATGTCTTCTTTCTCTACCACATCACACTTCTACCTCTTCCTTGAGGTGAATGAAGCTGACATTAAGTAGAGTTGGAGATATGTTTGTAGAATGGGGGCCAAGTTGAAGACACTCATGAAGATGCATTTGTTGTTGTTTAATCCAAATACTCATTCATGGGATCCTTTCTGCCCCTCTAAACTGATCTTGCCTAATATCATTCAAAACCTTGTAAAAGTCTCCCAGGCCCCCACAGATCTGTGCAGAGTTCCAGGGGCTGGCGTCTCCCCAGCCTCCTCTGATCTCAATCACGGCTTCCCCTGAATTGGCTGAGAGAGCCTCTTGTATCCTCTGGGCACTCTGAGGTCTCTGCCTCCAATTCTACAAATGGCATTCTCACAAAGCACTTCTATTTGTGGTAGACTTTACAGAGGTTTTTAAAATCTTTTTATTTGATATTGAAGTATAGCTGATTAACAATGTTGTGATAGTTTCACATGGACAGCAAAGTGATTCAGCCATACATACATGTGTCCATTCTCCCCCAAACTCCCCTCCCATTCAGGCTGCGACATTACATTGAGCCGAGGTCCCTGTGCTGTACAATAGGTCCTTGTTGGTTATTCGTCTTAAATATAGCAGTGTCAAAAGAGGGATATTTATCCTAGCAACACAAACAGTTTCCAATTGACCATAACTCAACTCTTGTTCTTAGAATCTTAGTTTTCGCCACTGGAGTTTTTCACTGGAGTTTCTTCACCAAAGGGTGTCAGTCTGCTTCGGCCATTCCTGTGCTAGCCTTCTTTTTCCTCTCCTTTTCTCTCTCTTCTTTGCCCCTTCTCTCCTGTGATAGCCTTCAGAATGCTAAAATTTTCTCATTCTATTATTCTGAGCAATTGTCCCTAGTCCCTACTCCCCTCTGCTGGTCTAAGCCTTCCCATGCAAATCCAAGTTCATCAAGGTACTCCTCTGATTAAAAGAGTTCCCATGGAACAAGATCCAGCTGCCTGTTTTTGATTTTTATATTGTCCTGTGTGCAGAGAGAAGCAAGGCCATCTGCTGTGGTGGGAAGCTGGGTGGGGAAGAGCAGGACTCAGAAAGGGTTTGAAAAGGGAGTGAAAATGTCAGGTAGCCACTGAGGGCAAAAAACGCCAGGGAAGACAGATGACTCAGCTGAAGCAGAAATCTTCTGGACTTTTCTCTAGTAAATAGCCATCCAAGCAGGAGAAAAAAAAATGGTGAAGGATGGTTGTCGTTTCTCTGGGCTAGAAATCTGCAGAGTGATCACAGGACAAAGACAAAGCACAAAGCTGTATAAAGTGATGGCGAGACAGTCACGGATGAGATAGGCTGAGACGCTGCTGGGGGGAGGGTGATGTGGAAGTAGCATCAAGAAGGGAAGAAGAGAAGAGATAAAGATGAGTTCAACAAGACAGGCAAACAAGGGTTGTCAGAGGAAAGGGGGGAAGGCAGTGGCCAAAGGGGTTCTGAGGTTACATCTTTACCGCACGTTGGTCCTCCTGGCCCTCGGGGATCACCCAGTGTGCTGGGGCTGGCTCTGAGCAGCAGATCACTGCCTCCCAGCTCTCCCATCTTCTCCCTGAGGGGCAAGGCAGCAGTGGCATAAAGCAGCACACCCCACCAGGCCCTGAGATGAAACGAGAAGGGCTCATTGGGAAATCAGGAGCCCCTTTACCCCAGCTCCCTCTGAGTGTCTCCAAGCAGTCATCCAGTCTAGAGAAAAGCACAGTGGCACAATAGCTGCCGTTTCTCTCCCCCACTCCTCTCCCTGACATCCCACTCTCTTTGTAGGGAACATTGTTCTCTTTTTGCTGCTTCTCATATAGGGAGGTGGAGGAAACGGGCATTTGGTTTCTCTCGAGTTGAAATTGATCACATCTCTGCATTGGAGAAGGAAACGGCAACCCACTCCAGTGTTCTTGCCTGGAGAATCCCAGGGATAGAAGAGGCTGGTGGGCTGCCACCTATGGGGTCGCACAGAGTCGGACATGACTGAAGTGACTTAGCAGCAGTAGCAGCTACTCTTGAAATTCTTTGCAACTTACACGGGCTCCATTTCATCATCTTGTGGTCCTGTTGCTCATAAGTTGTCTTCCTCCCCTCCACAGCCTCCCACATCTTCATTTCAGTTTTTACATTTTTATTTACTATTCTTGCAATCACGTGGCATTTGTTAATGCTGTATCAGAAGATGAGCAGAGATGGCCTGGCCTTGAGCAATTGTTAAAGGTGAGCTGTCATTTAGGAGGTGTTCCACATGCCATAGAGAGCCATCTGTCCTCTGTGTACCCTGAAACAGACTCTTTCCTGCCAGTGTCTTTTCTCTGTACTTCTGCCCCAAGTCGTATCACTAATAACTTGATATTCTGTACTATTAATGGTTTTTCCAGTAGTCATATATGGATGTGAGAGCTGGACTGTAAAAAGGCTGAGTGCCGAAGAATTGATGCTTTTGAACTGTGGTGTTGGAGAAGACTCTTGAGAGTCCCTTGGACTGCAAGGAGATCCAACCAGTCCATTCTGAAGGAGATCAACCCTGGGATTTCTTTGGAAGGAATGATGCTAAAGCTGAAGCTCCAGTACTTTGGCCACCTCTTGTGAAGAGTTGACTCATTGGAAAAGACTCTGATGCTGGGAGGGATTGGGGGCAGGAGAAGAAGGGACAACCGAGGATGAGCTGGCTGGATGGCATCACTGACTCAATGGACGCTAGTCTGAGTGAACTCCAGGAGTTGGTGATGGACAGGGAGGCCTGGCGTGCTGCAATTCACAGGATTGCAAAGAGTCGGACATGACTGAGGAACTGAACTGAGCTGAACTGTACTTATGGCACAGTCAGGGGCCATTTTAATGTGATAACAAATGTCCTTAGTCATGGGGCCATATGGAGACTCAGTGGGTGGTACCATTAGCTGTAAAGCTTGAGGCAAATTTGGAGTTGCCTTGTCCAGAAGAGAATCCTAAGTCCAAGAAATGTTTTAATAAAATGTACTGGAATTGATTTTAAGCTGCTCTTCCATCAGACAGAAGTCTTCCTCTTAATTCAATTGTATTTCCCCCAAATAATTTTAGATGTGACAGAAATGGGCAGAAATTCCTGACACTCTTTGCATCATCCTCAATAACCATTTTGTTATCCTATAATGGCCACAGTTAAAGAGATGCAGATTCAATCCTTGGGGCAGGAAGAGCCCCTGGAGAAGGGCATGGCAACCCACTCCAATGTTCTTGCCTAGAGAATACCATGGACAGAGGAGCCTGGTGGATACAGTTCACAGAGTCACGAAGAGTCAAACATAACTGAGGGATGAGCACACAATCATGTTTCTCCCCGTAGCCAGGATGGAGTGCTCTTAGCTCATCGTTCAGGGGATTAGGTAGGAAGCTAGTGATGGTTTTCCATCAGTATTTCACCATGAATCTACATCTTTCTACTGAACTGACAAGTAAACAACAGTGGACTTAGGGCAAGATCTTCATCAGCCAATGAATTATAAGTAACCTTTGACTTTTGATGGGGAAGGAAATGACAGCCCATTCCAGTATTCTTGTCTAGAAAATCCCACGGACAGAAGAGCCTGGTGGGCTATGGTCCATGGGGTTGCAGAGAGTCGGGCGTGACTGAGTGACTTTTGAAGCAACATGCTCACCCTACAAAGTGATGTCATCAGCTTTTCACCAAAAGCAACCTGCTTTTCAATCATATGGACCAAAATAAAGCATGATTATAAGCGGCTCACAGGCAGGGCCCACATCTCTTGTCACTGCACCTAGAACATGTTAGGCAAGAAGTAGGCTCTCATGGCAAAAATGAGCTGAATGTGGAGACTACAAGGTCATCCACAAGATCATCTAGTTCAGGATTGCCAAAGATAGTTTCCTTAGAACATTAAGGCTCAATGGGATGGAGGTTAAAAGGTTGGCAGGGGGAGAAGGGGTAGGATAAGAGAAGGCTACCTGGACTGTTTCACTGCCAAGTTAGTTTGAAACTGTGATTGACAGAGTTTTCACTGTTTGTGGAGGTGGTGTGTGTTTATTACAGGACATACCTAGTCTTCAAAGTGCTTCTGAACCTTGTGAAAGACCAAAAAAAGGGGTAAAATGGGGTTGTGTCTTTCCCACTAGAGTACTGTGTATCAGTTTGGGAAAGGATGATCCAGTCCAACTGCCTCACTTTATAGAAAAGAAAATGATGCTGAAAGAGGCAATGACATGCTCAGAAACATTTGACTTACTAGTCACACATCTGGAATTAGGATCTAGACCTCTCTTTACTTTTCATTTTCCACAGTGTGGTAATGGGAAGGGGGGGTCACCACACAGCCTTTTGAACCCAGGTAATAGGGAAAGAAACAAATGAATGATCCAGTTACAGGAATCTGATGTCAAGTGCTTATTTTCAGCCTGACATTTCAAAGCTTGATGCCCTTCGACTGTCAAGAATTCCCCCAGACCTCCCCAGGCCCTTAGAGGAGGAACGCATTTCCCCTCAGGAACTGCACAGTTCCCAAATTTCTGATCCATGTGAAGAGATGTCATGCCCTGCTTTATATTTTATTCATGTTGGTCCAAGTCATCACTTCACCAAAAAAAAAGGGGCAAAATGATCCTTAAAAAAAGAATCTTATGGACAAATGCAACAAGGCCCTTTGCTGAAACTAGATAAAATAAAATGCCAAGAAGAACAGCTAAACGTGCATGGAACACTAGACAGAGGGGTGTGCATGTGATGGAGTGGGGGTGTCTTCTGAATCACTTCCCTAAATTTAGCAATGCAGTAAAAAAAAGCCTTTAAGATCTGCTTCCCAGAAATCCTGTTATTTCTTTGCACATGTCTTACGTAAGTCTGTGCCACAGGCTTGCAGAATAATGCGATGGGAAGGGCACAGCCCTATTTTGCAAGAACCAACAAGAGAAATCCAAGGGAATTTGAGAGGATAAGAAACTCAGGAGAATCCACCTTTTGCCTTCTCTAGCCATGCAGCTGTGAATGGTGCCATCTAAAGGAAGTGATGTCTGTTAAGTGCTTCCCACCTAGATGTTGTGGGGTGATTGGAAGATGCACTCATCTCCCCTCCAGAACAGAGCTGTCATTGTTGCCATTCATCATTTCCAAAAGCCTTTGTTATTGTTCTTATTTAATCCCTAAAGGAACATCTCTGCCGCACGCCCTCAGTGCCTCATCACATCACTCTGCTCAGCTGCTTTCCTTTCTCGAGTCTCCCACTGTGAGTGGATCTGGAAAGTCAGGCCTCCAGAGCTCTTAGGAGTTCATTTTTTGGTTCCTTTTCCAGCTAACATCTAGTGGGTTCATATGCAGTTTCTCTGAATCTCCTCTTTGCAAGCGGTACATTTGAAGAGAATCCTGAAGGCAGGATTGTGTGCTTCACAGATGATGTCATTGACAGTCACATTTAAGTGGAAACTGATGCTCTACCTGTTTCCAGTTTCTGTCTGCCTGCCTTTGTAAATGTCACATTTGGGGTCAGCTTTGAGCTGGCAGGCGACAGTTCATGGGGTTGCAAAGAGTTGGTCACGACTGACCACACATACTCACATGGAGCACTCTCAAACCCATAAGAGGTTTGAAATTTATGTAATTGCAATGAGATGCCAGTGAAGAGAGTGAAAGAGGTTATGAT